>VDFB02252616.1:27199883-27216133 GCA_007258455.2 Sequoia sempervirens
TATTACACACAAGTTCATTCACTCTCTGCATAAAAGCAGTAATGTTCTCATCTTCACCCATTTTTAATGTTTCATATTTCCCTTTCAGAATTTGTAGCTTAACAATCTTGACATGTGCATCACCTTCATACAAAGTTTCCAACTTTTTACATATCTCATAAGCAGTCTTCAAATACATTACATTTATCATCTTAGAATCAGTTAGAGAACTCAACAGTGCTTCCTTAGCCCTGATATTGTACTCAACATCTTTAATCTCAATAGAAGTAGAAGGACCATTATGTGGGATGATATATCTATTCTTTTCAATGTTCTAGTAGGATTCACCAATGCATCTCAGATGACACTCCATTCGAGTCTTCCATAGAGAATAATTTGTTCTATCAAATCTTGGACTATCCTTCTTATGTCACCATCCCAGATCACCTCAAGCTATTCAACTTATTACAAGGAACTTGATTTGGTACCAATTGTTTGAAATACAAGGGAAGACAACTAAGAGGGGGGGTGAATCAGTTGTCACAAAAATTTAAACTTATTAAACTTGTTCTTAGATCTAATTAATAACCATGAAAGCATAAATCATTAGCACATCAGAAACTCACATAGCACCAATAATTTTTATGTGGAAACCCTATTAGGGGAAAAACCACGGTGGATGTTAGTACACAAGATTATACCTTGTTAAAAGTATAAAGGAATAAATGGGGAATGCACATGCATTCAGGAACACTGCCTAGAGCTCATTACTTAAATACAATAAGGCTTATTTCCCAAAGGAACACTCACTATCTTACAAAAAGATTTAGATTACATCCACAATATTTTGAACTAAGAAAATAAAATCTACTCATGCCTGCTTATAGTTATGGTTAAGCACATAAACTATGCTCACTCTTCTTCACACTTAACTTCTGCCTTCGAATGATTAGGAAATTATTCGCACATAGGACTCGTACACTTTTCTTCACATCATTCCTTCAAATGATAAAACAATCGCCCATATATATCTATAATCAAGAATAACATCATCTACATGTCGAATTCAATAAAATATAAAATGAATACAAATTGTCAGCCCAAAACATAAATAATTATCAATGCAAATCAACCAACGTCAGCCAAAACATAGTGAAGACCCAAAAAAAATCCTCAAACATGAAACATCTTCAATAATTATTCCTCAAAGATCCACAGCACACTACAATCACCCTATTGGCCAAGACCATGAAAAACATGAACACACAAGAGAAAATCTCCAATCACAAGCACACCGATCAATGCAGACGTACAACAAAACAACAAAGATAGAGAATGATCTAGAAACATCCAAAAGAATCATGAATCACCATAGAAGCATCCAAAACACTTCAGAATCACATCTTCTTTCAGGAACACCAAATGAAGCAACATAAAAACTATCAAAACATAGATACGCATAACTTGATCAAATATTCATGCAGATCTCTGAAACTTAATGTGGATAAACTAGATATACAAAAAAAATAATAATTAATCTACAAACTTTGCTCATCAACATATTGAGAGCCATCATACTAAGCTTCATTGCACCACTAACAACCTGCAACTTAATTTTTTACAATTTTCTCAATATCCTTGACATATATAACCTGTAATGACATTAATGTCAATAGTGTTGACATCAATGACAACCACATATAAACAAAATTCAACACTACCTACTCCCCCTGAGAGGTAGCCTCCAACACCAGTCCAAAAAAAAGAATGAATCTTGAAATCCTTTGGACTAATAAATATCCTTATGTATCTAGTTCAAATGAGGGGTAATAACCCCTAACTTCTCCTAGAGATATTCAAAAGTATCCTTAGGAAGATCCTTAGTGAATATGTCAACAACGTGATCCTTTCTAGGCACATACTCTAGCTTCACCTCATTCTTTGCAACCTTCTCTCTCAAAAGTGATATCAAATTGAGATATGTTTCATCCTTGAGTACATTACTAGATTCTTTGAAATATTAATAGCACTTGTATGATCACAAAAGATAGAAATTGGTTCATCATATAAAACTATGATAACCTTCAAAGTTTCCCTCATCCACAACATTTGTGTATAGCAAGATTTTGTTGCAATGTATTCTACCTTTACAGTAGATAAAGACACTGGGTCTCTCTTCTTTCTTAGCCAAGACACCAATCTGCATCCAAGAAAGAATGCACCACCACTTGTACTTTTCTTTGCATCAACACATCCTGCCCAATCTGCATCTAAATAAGAACTCAAAGAGAAATTAGTATCCTTTGGATACCACAAACCATGTTCTAGAGTGCCTTTCAAGTATTATTATACTCTCCACTACTGCAATATGTGACTCTCTAGGATCTTCTTAAAATCTAGCCACAAGACAAACTACATGCGTGAATCTATCCTAGTAGTAGTTAGATATAGAAGTCCTCCAATCATTGACCTATACTTTATCTAATTAGCATTAGGATATTCATCATTCTTACTCAGCTTGCAAACAATAGCCATAGGGGTATAAACCGGTTTAGAATCCTCCATTACAAACTTATTTAGCATTTCCTTGACATACTTTGATTGTCAAATGAATATACCTTTTTCTATCTAATTGATTTAAGTCTAAGAAAGAAATTCATCTCCCCAAACATAGACATCTCAAACTCTTTCTGCATCTCTTCTACAAATATCTTAAACATAGCTTCATTTCCTCTAAAAATGATATCATCAACATACACAACTACAATCAAGATTTTATTTTTTTTAACTTTGAAATAAAGATTACTATCTACGGTAACTTTATTGAATCCTTGTTGTATCAAGTACCTGTCCAACCTTGCATACCAATATTTGGTAGCTTGCTTTAGTCCATATAATGCTTTATTCAATATACAAACCATATATGGTTTTTCTGATAACTAAAATCCTTTCGGTTGTTCAATGTATACTTCTTCCAACTCACCATTTAAGAAAGAAGACTTCACATCTATTTTGATAAACCTTAAAATACTTAAGGGTACAAAAGCCAAAAACATCATGATAGCTTCCATTCTTTCCATCGAAGAAAATGTCTCCTCAAAAAACATTCCTTGTACTTGTGAGTAGCCCTTACACACAAGCCTTGCCTTATTTCTTAACACTTCTCCATTCTCATTCAGTTTGATTTAGAATACCCACTTAGTTTTAATAAAATTCTTGTTTGATGGTATTGGGAAAAGTTGCCAAGTCTTATCCTTCTTAATCTACATTAGTTCTTCTTCCATAGCCTTCATCCAATACTCATCCTTGTATGCCTAAAACACTATTGAACCATAGGAAAATGGTGATTTGGTAAAGGGACTCAAAATATAAGAAAGGGGTCCCTAATCCTAGTTTTTTCTCTATACGGGGATGGTTCATTCAAGGAAACCTTGGATCCCAAATTGGATTAACTACCAACACAAAGTTGATTCAATTCTCAACAAGGGATACCCAAGAAGATTCCTTAGGATTTCGAAGGGTTCACCACCAAGAAAAATGTTGGAAAAGACAATTTAGCATTCAACTCACAAAACCTAGTAATACAAGGTAAATATTGAGTGTAAATGACAAAATTAAGTAACAAGTTATCATGTATGTACCTAGGAAGCCTGGAAATGTGATAAGGATTCTAGAAATGCAAAAATGCTTCCAAAATATGCTGAGGAGGACTAAGACTCCCTTATTGTTTTCTCAGTCTTGCTACCATTTTTTGGGGAAAATGCAGAATCTTTAGATATTAGAACCGGATCTGAAGGAATTTCTAAAAAATACCTCTAGGAGGACTATGACACCCTTACTATTATCTTAGTCTCGATTTGAATTTTGGAAATTTCAAAAGATGATCCTGAGGTTCAATGTCTGCAACTTCTTCTTCTTAGATCTGGTCTATAGGTGACTTTCTATGAAGACAACATTGCAATGCAACTTTGCAATGCAACTTTGCAACTTTTGAACTTTTCACTTCAAATGATTTTCAAACTAAATCTAAAAACAAAAACACACAAGGGAATAAAAACTTGTTGATTGTTAAATTAAATGGGGGTTTTCCTTGGTCAAACCCCTTGTTGTTAATTAAACCTTGCAATGAGATGAAATAATGAAGCGAAATGATGAATGAACAAAGTGCTATGCTGTAACTCACCAAACCCTTGTTATCAAATTTGAAAGCTTCTGTGAAGTGGCTAGCTTGAATGTAGATCTTGACTTGAATTGCTTCCTTGAATCAAAACCATACATTAAATTTTTTATCTCAAAAGCACACATGATGTAAGAATATCTTTGAGATTATGGCTCCAAATGTTTGATGAATTGCTCTTGATTTCTCTCTTTATCACAAATTTCTATAATGCATGAGTACTCAAGTTGCTAATATTATATCATGAATGCTTAGGATGAAAAATGAGTGAAAGAACCTTGTATTTATACTTATTCATGCTTAATTTACCAAAATTACACCAGAAAAAGCTAACATATGAAATTATTAATTAAAGGAGGCTAAATCCCACCAAGATTTGAAATTAAATCCCAAAAATAACTTTAGGGGGACTAAGACGCCCTAGGTGGTGTTTTAGTCTCAAGGCTTGAAACTCGAGGCATAGACTCCAAAAAAGGGGCCCTCTAAGGCACATTTGACAACAAGGTCCCAAGACCTTTGGACGACAAAGACACCCTAGGTGGTGTTTTAGTCCTAGTCAAAAAATCAAGGAAATACACCCAAAAATCATTAAATTATCATTTACCCTTTGAGGTTTTTCTAGATTATCCATAAAAAGATATAATTTATTAGGCTTGTGGATGTAAAATAGGACCAGTTAAGACATAAATAAGGATAAACAAAGCAAGGCAGGCCCAAACAAGTGTGAAAATACAAGGCTATGCCTTTTTCTAGATTACATTTAGCCCCCACTTTAGTGGGAGGATGAACTTGCTTGAAACTCACACTAAAGTAGCCAACAACACAATCAGGAGGGATTCAAATATATGGATGCTAGTAAGATGGGATGAAAATAACCAAGTGGGTGGCCAAGCCCCTAGTATCAAGATCCTATGACAAACCAACACAGGCACAAAGGAACACACCAGTGGATGATACTTGAATCCATAACTAGATCGCAAGCATACACCATCAAAGATATGAAAAGGGAAAAAGGAAAAAAGAAAAATGCTACAGATCAAGCTTCAACTAGCCATCTAATGCACTGTGGACTGGGTCTAGGTTGTTTGTCCAAAAAGGTTTACAATTGGAACGTGTTGTCCACTATGCAAACAAAATGCACGCTCACAAGGGCTAGTGAAGCTAGTTGTCCACTAGGTGAGCCCCAAGAGATCCATATCAAAGTAATACCCCATGACTATGATAAGAAAAAAAATGCATGCTCACAAGGGCTCATAAATCTAGTTGTCCACTAGGTGAGCCTCAAAGAGCCATATCAAAGCCATACCTCCATGACTTTAATAAGGTACAAAAATGCACACAACAAGAAAGAGGGATGTTTGAGGGGATTTTTCTTAGTTCATGCAAGGTCTCATCTTAGGGAACATTGTGCTTAACATCTCCAAGAGAGGAAAAATGCAAGGTATCATCTTAGGGAACATTGTACTTAATGTTTCCAAGAGAGGACAAGTCAAAGAAACATCACACTCTTGGAGAAAATCAAACCCGATGACACCACCAAGAAAGGAACACATCATAGGAAGAAATAAAATCACACAATAAAACATGAGTGTCAATGTATGCCCCAACTTTAAAGTAGTTGCTAACACCATTGTTGTGAGAAATTTCTTTAAAGTAGAAGAAGACATGAGAGCTTACTCAGAAATCCCTATGCCAAGTCATATGTTTCCAATAAGCTACATCATGAAAAGGGAAGGGGTTTCCCCTAAAATGTATAACTTGGTACATCACATGTGAGTCAACATAAGGAATGTCATCCACATCCCAAGCTTTCTCATACATATACATGGAAGGAAGTCAAGTAGCTAGAAGAGACAATGACAAGTGACATAGAGGAGAAGGCTACCTAACCCATTTCCCCCACTTAGTGTAGGGAAAGGGTGAGCCAAAATTATTGATGAGAACCATGTTCATGTAAAATTAGTATCAATTATAGGAATCAGGTGCTTCAACACAAGGGAGAGAACCACACTCCTTAATATGTTGAATTTTATCACTTAAAGCCTCACATTCCTTAGCAGCATGACCATGAACTCTATGATATGCAAAAAATGAATTCTTGTAGTAAAATTTCTTTCACGTTCTTGGAGGGAGGGATATCAAATGATCTTGGAGAAGTCTCAATAAGATACCCTCTTGATCAATGGTAGATATTGCTTTATTTTGTGACAAATATATCTCTTGTTTAGCATAAGGTGCCATACCTACATAAGACTCTTTAGATTACAATATTTTTTTCTCTTCTTTAAAGGAAGGTGTAAAATATGTTGAATTCGAATTGTAAGTGTTTTGCATGATGAAATTATTGTTAAGTGGGGTCTTCTCGATTTATTTCAAAGGATAACAATCAAGACCACTAGTTTCTATCAATTCAAGATGCACTATTGTTAAATTCAGCTTAAAGAATCTTTTGTAATAGTGTTTATTTTGAGCAAAGGCTTGTTTATGTCTTTCAAAGGACAATAACCAAGACCATGAGTTCTTTCTTGTGTGCGAGGCTCTATGGGGACACAAATACCTTGTTCTCTAGCACCACATGCTTTTCCACTAAAACCAAGTTGTTTCATCATTGCATAACCTTTTCCATAAAGATTGTGCATCTCTTTTGGATTTAGTGTTTGCTCATAATTAAGTTCATCAAAGTTTGTTGTATAATTTTCTTCTTCTTTTGAAGTGGTTGAGGTGGATTCTTTCGAAGGGTATTCCAAATTTTGTGTTGAAATTACTACTTTTTCCTTTCCCTTTGCATAGTCTTTGTTTATGATCTTGTATTCTCCTATGAAAGTTGGCTCAAAATCCAAGGAACCCCAATCATTTTCTAATAGCTTCATGACTTCGTCAATGTGTTTTTCGTTTTCTTTTTTTTGCACAAGTTCCACTTGTGTAGTTGGTGTTAATATTTTCAAAGGATTCTCTTTGTTTTTCTCAAATTTAAAATAAATATTTGGTTTAGGGTCAGCTTTGAGTATGTGCACTTTGTTGTTGTAAACACATTTCATGATACGATGCAAAGTAGAAGGAACACCATTCATTTTGTGAATCCATAGTATTCCTAAAAGTAGATTATATGAAAGTTCATAAGGCATAAGATGGATTGGTGTTTCTAATGTGGCCTTTCTAGGTGTGATAGGAAAAGAGATCACAATGAGTGGTTATTTTCCTACATTGTCAAATCCTTTACTAGATAAAGATTCATGTTGGATTTTTGATCTATCCACGCCAAGCCTATCCAAAAGGGTTAAACTACACACATTAAGGGTTGAGACATTCTTGGAAAGAGTTCTATTTATGCCTCTTCCCTTGTGGTGAACTATTATCAGGAAATAATCATGTTGTTTTTGCACTTGCAAAGGAGGGAGATCACTTTGGTGGAAAATAATGTTAGCATTTATTCCTTGAATAATTGTTGCTATGCCATTTGGTTTCACATTATAAGGGATAGGAACTTGTGAGGAATTTTGAATCATGTTATGGTAGTGAGGGGAGGCTTGAATAAGGTCCCATAATGATATCTTAGCAGGAGTAATCTTTAGTTGTTTGAAAAGATCATACTCTTTTCTGTGAGGAGGGCCTAGTAAGATAGGGTTGGGTGGGATAGGATTAGGCAATGGGAGGGATGTTGAAGGTGTTTTTATTGGTTGGATATTTTTCCTAGTGTTATATGTATGAGCAATGATATTGTGACTTGGTTGCTTCGAAACATTGTTCTTAGGTGGTTCAAGGATGAGGACAAGTTTATTTTCAGTTTGTGGTTTTTGCGAGGGTGAATAAATGATAAGTTTAGGTTCAAGAGAGTACTTCAAGGGATATATAATGTGCATAATGTCAAAAGAATTTGAATGATGTCTTAGTGAAGGGGAGTCTAAAGTCTCTTCATCATCTTCATCAAAGAAAGCCTCATCAAAATTATTTGAAAGACATGTCTTAATTTTCTCATTTTCTTGTACCATGATATCCTCCCTAGGAGGAGAGTGTTTAGGAGAACTACAAACCAAATGTTATTGACATTCAAGGAGTGGTTCTTCATAGTAAAGAGGGGAATGATGAATGGTTGAATTTTCTCACTCAATAATCATTTCCTTAGGTGAAGAGGGACAACTAATATTCTCATGACTTTCATCTATCAAATTAGCCTCTTCCCAACTAGGAGAGATACTAGAAGGGCAAGTATGATTTTTATGATAATTTATGATTTCAGTCCTTTGTTCCCTAATGTATTCTAAAATAGGATAGGGAGGGGAAGGATCATAAAGAGGGTCATCAATGTCTTGTCCACTAAGAGAGGTAGAAGGAGAGAAACAACTAGGACTTTCAAAACTCTCATTGGTTGGTTCTTCTAACACCAAAATATATTCTTCCCAAATAGCAAAGACATTAGGATAAGAATGAATATGATCATTAGGATTGTCCAAGGATGTATTCTCTTTCACTAAAACACTCTCATAGGGAGGGGATATGAACTTTTTCTTAGCGTGCCTTGAAAGGTAAGGTACGAACATTGTTTGACAAAAAATGAAGAGAAATTCTAACCATCTCATGCAATGCTTTAATAATGTAAATAATGTATATCCAAAGATGCAAAACACTTTTATCCAATATATGCAAAACTTTAAGAACACAAACAATGTATATCCAAAAATGAAAAGCATTTTTAGCAAGCTTATGCAAATTTTTATGAATGTAAACATTGTATATGCAAAGTTTCAAAAATGTGAGCATTTTTTAGATCTAATGATGCTTGTAATTGAAATGATTTGAAAAATGAGAGCCCTAAATTGATGTTTTGACCTAGATTCATAAAATAGACGTTCCTAAAACTTTCTATACTTATAGTATATGTTACTAGGAGGATTAGGAAGCACAAAAAAGAAGATTTAAACCCTAAAAACTACAACTTTAGAATCCACAGGGACTAAGATTCCAACAAGGGTGTTTTGATCCTACTGATGTAATTTTGAGGTTCTAGAAACTGGAACAAAAAGAAAGCAACCTGAATAGGATTCTAAGGCACAAAACCAACAAAGGTACTGAGATTCTAGTAAGGGCATTTGATTCTGAGTGGAGTTTGGGAAATGGACTCATAATACAAGAAAGGGTTCCCTAATCCTGTATTTTTCTCTATAGGGGGATGGTTCATTCAAGGAAACCTAGGATCACAAATTAGATTGACTATCAACACAAGGTGAGTCAATTCTCAACAAGAGAGACCCAAGAACATTACTTAGGCTTTTAAAGGGTTCACCAAAACACAAAAGCTTGGAAATGAAAACTTAACATTCAACTCACAAAACCTAGTAATGCAAGCCAAATAATGAGTGTAAATGAAAAATTTAAGTAACAACAAGTTAGTATGTATGTACTTGGGAAGTCTAGAAACGTGATAAGGATTTTGGAAATTCAAAAATTCTTCCAAAATATTCTGAGGACTAAGATGCCCTTACTATTGTCTTAGTCCCGCTACTATTTTTTGGGGAAAATGCATAATCTTCAGATGTTGAAACTGGATCTGAAGGAATCTCTAAAAAATACCTCTAGTAGGACTAAGATGCCCTTATTGTTGTCTTAGTCTCAATCTAAATTTTGGAAATTTCAAAAGATGATATTGAGGCTCAATGTCTATAACTTCTTCTCAGATCTCATGTCATGAAACTTCTAGATCTAGTATGTAGGTGACTTTCTGTGAAGATGACAACTTTGCAATGCAAATTTGCAACTTTGCACTACAAATGATATTCAACCTAAATCTACAAACACAAACACACAAAGGAATAAAAACTTGTTGATTGTTATTAAATGGGGGTTTTCCTTGGTCAAACCCCTTGATGGTAATTAAACCTTGGAATGAAATAAAATAATGAAGGGAAACGATGGATGGAAAAAGTCCTATGTTGTAACTCACCAAACCCTTGTTATCAAATTTGCAAACTTGTGTGAAGTGGCTAGCTTGAATGTAGATCTTGACTTCAATTGCTTGCTTGAATCAAAACCCCACATCACAAATTTTATCTCAAAACCACACATGATGCAAGAATATCTTTGAGATAATGACTCCAAATGCTTGATTAATTGCTCTTGAATACTCTCTCGATCAGAAATTGCTATAATGCATGAATACTCAAGTTGCTAAGATGCTATCATGAATGCTTAGGATAAAAAATGAATGAAATAACCTTGTATTTATACTTATCCATGCGTAATATCCCATAATTACACCACAAGAAGTTGACATATGAAATTATTAATTAAAGGAGGCTAAATCCCGCCAAGATTTGAAATTAAACCCCAAAATAAATCAAGGGGGACTAAGATGCCCTAGGTGGTGTTTTAGTCCCAAAGCTTGAAACTCAAGTCACAAACTCCAAAAAGGGGCCCCTCTAAGTCACATTTGAAACTAGGGTCCCAAGACCTTTGGAGGAAAAAGATGCCCTAGCTGGCATTTTAGTCCCAATCCAAAAATAAGGACATACAACCATAATCATTAAATTATCATTTACCCTTCTAGGTTTTTCGGGATTAGCCATAAAAAGATATAATTTATTATGGTTTTGGATGTAAAATAGGACCAATTAAGGCATAAATAAGGATGAAAAAAGCAAGTCGGGCCCAAACAAGTGTGAAAATGTAAGGGTATGCATTTTCCTACAATACAACTATTTTAAGTTTAAATTTAGAAAGTAAACATATATTTACACATTCTTCTATCATGGTATCTTTTCTTCATGTCAACAAACCTTTTCTTTTGTCACCAATGATATGATAAAAAATATTCTTCTACACATACTTAGGAGTCTTAGGGATCTTTTCAAAGCTTCTTCCTCTTGAATCTAAACTTATTTTTCCTTACCTTAAACTCTATCATTTTCTCTACAAGAGAACTCATCTAATTCATATCCATCTATCACCACTAAGTTCTTCAGTAAGTCTTCATCTATTTTAACACTTGCACTCTCAACAATATTCTTTAGCCTTTTTTGTAGCATCAGTAAGCATTGCTTCTTTTAGAATATCCAAGAAAGATACCTTCATCATGTTGGTTACTTTTCAAGAACCAAGCTAATCTTCAAGGAAGTCTATGGAATTTTCCATTTCCAATTCTCAACAACCTAAAGGAATTGGCCAATGAACAAGTGAAAGAAAAAATTCTTTCCTCCTATAATTTGGGCTCTACAAGGCCTAGGAGGGTGATCCCACAATGTACATAAAGACCTCTACACCAAATGACTGAGTACATTGCAAATAACAGACAAATTCTCCTATAATATATCAATAAAAGGAATGTATTAAGAATTTGGCTACTCGTTGACAACACTCAACATTTAGAGCATGAGAATGGAGAAACTTAACATAAAATAACAATAATTGTAGTCCATTTGAAAGTTTTTTTATAAAATTGATTTGTTTTTTATTATATAAGCAACTTTTATAGGGTGTTGTACCCTTTACATGAGGATCCTAGAGGGTCAAAAAGGAAATAGATCAAAACATTATCAAAAAGTATATAACCAAAAAATAATGACAATAGGACACAAACAAAACACATTAACAACAAAATACCAGTACCAAATAGACCCGAACACTAACTGTCTATATTTTGCCATTTCTGGAGTAGGAGATTCAGCACATCATCCCCAATCTAGTTGGGTCCTTCTCCTTCAAAAAATTTATCTGCTTCCTCCTTGATGACATCAAACTTGGTAAGGCCAAATAATTTCTACTTTAGTTTAGCAACCCGGTCTTGTAGCGCATCGAGGACCATGTTCTTTCCCTTCCCACTTAGGATATCCTCTTCCCCACAAGCTCTGGAGTCAAAGGAGTGAGTGAAATCCTCCTTAAGCCCCCTTTTTATGTCTAGAAAATTGCTATTTCCTTCCAAAAACCCTTCGTTCACCTCTTCAATAGTGTATTTTTTTCCTTCAGTCCTACCACCGGTTTGCTCTGAGTCACTAGAAATCTCATCAACCAGGGTTCCTTTTTTGTTCTATGCTAGATGTTGGGACCTCTTCACACTAGTTTGTTGCATCCCAAATTCAACACTTGTAGCCACCGTGGTATCACCCTTGGAGTTATTTTCCTCAATGCTCCTACCTTCACTATTAGAGGGCGATAATATCATTGGGCTCTACGAAAAAAATTTCCCCTTCTTGGTAGTGGGTATGTTGTCCTTCTTGACAAGTTTATTTTTTAGCTCATATAACTCAGCTGTCACATTCGAATGGGATATACCAGCCATTCTTTTCTTCTTGTTAGAGTGGGATTTAGGCTTAAGTTCAGAAATGGGCTTAATTTTAGAAATGGGCTCAATTTTAGGAGTGTGGGTTTTCCTCTTAGAACCCTCAAAGGGGGCAAGGGAAGGATTAACAGGGGCCACATTAAAGGGTTCCAATTCCTTAGCATGCACAACAGAGATGGGTTTGGGTGGGCACATGGAAAGATGAAATTGGTAGAGCCTAAGGATAAGGCCTTGGTGTAGAGGTAAAGGGGGCATATCATTCAGGTTGAGAGTGACAACCTCGAGGGTTTCTTTAACTAAATTTTCCAAAAAGGTTAATAGAAAAAATGGAAAGCTAAGGGTCATCTTTTGCCTAAAGTGGTATAACAATAGTAGATGGTAAAAATACAACATCTTGAACTAGCCTTCTAAAGTAACATATTTCATTAAAGCAAGACACACTTTGTCCTAGGGTTTTGGTAGCACCTCATGGTCGAAACTAGACTGCTTCCAAATTGACTTCTCATCACCTTTGAAGAAGTCATTAAGACTCTCCTATTCTTGCACTTTGGTGTGGTCTTTATATTTCTTTCGATCACAGGAAAGGCCCATTGCCTTTCCAATAACCTCTCCATTCACCTCAAATGAGATGCCACCCATGGTGACCCTCCTATCCTTCATTGAACCAACAAAATGGGCTAACAAACACTCATCATGGCCCACAAGATTCTCCAAAATTGTCACTAGATGACCCTCATTAAAAATATTCCATGTAATGGGTCCCTCTAAAACTCCTCACAATTATCAGACTTAGTTCTTACTCTATCTCCACCCATCATGACCCACGCCACATAGTAGCAGACCTAGAGAAACAAAGTTAGCCACAAAAGAGACTACCCACTAGTAAAATTAGCCTTTTAAAAATTTCCATTCCTCTTCCAACCAATATAGTAAGGAGTAATGAAAGAAACTTGTCTTTTACACACTTTAGTGGTCATTTTTTTATGGAGTTAGCTTTGTGGGGCAATGATTATCACAAAATAGCCATAGGATAATCTAATTGTTAATTAAAATTGAATAATTAGTATCCATTATGTCAAGGGCCATTTTAAAGTTACACAATTCCCCATGCTAGCTAACCTAGGGGAGATTTGAAATTTTTAAGTACAACTCAAAATATTTTATGCAAATCATAAGATAGCCTAAATTGGAATTATTAAAAAGACTAGCAATTAATAACTCATTACATGCATCCCATGACATATGATAGGATGTGTAGTATAATTTAGAAGACAACCTACAGAAGCCGAAGGCCCCACCATATGTAGTAAGGGAGTAAAAAATCCATGTGGCATCCCTCTTTAACCTTTCCACCTCACTCAACTCGATCCAAAACACCAAAGGACCTGTCAAATGGAGGCACTTAAACCCTTTAATACAGAGATTGTTGACAATCATTGAATATTCTTTTCCTTTGTTCCATAAGGATTAATCCTTGTATAGAAGCAGGTAACACTTCAAGCCTCTTCTAACACTTCCATAAACTCCAATTGGACCCCAAGTTAGACAAGCTATTGACAACTTGGTTACCTTCCCTGTGGATGTGATTCAAACATTTTCTATCACATTTTGAGATCAAAAGGTTTATGCCAAGTAGAATGTCCCTAATTTGTTGTTGAATGATCAATAAGATGTATCATGAACACTCACTTAGATCAATTCCTTAATCTAGGAAGGGATTCAATCTAAACACATATATAATTTGAGAACATAATAATGCATAACATCATTAAGCCTTTATAGTACTGCATTACAACATCACATTCATTGTATTCTTTACCATAACTTCTTATGAAGATCCTAGTACTAAATCTAAATGAACCTATAGCTTCAACCAAGCATTTTCACTAATTCTTTGAATTAAAGAAAGAACAAAAATATGCATGCACTGGAAACCAATGAAGACAAATAAGATAACCCTTTATCGTTTTATTCATAATCCATGAAACTAGTACACGAGAGAGCAATGGTCTTCAATTTGCACCATTTTTTCTTCAATTTCTAGTATTGTCATCGATAATTACATATTCATATTAATAGGCTCAAATCCTATGACAAAACTCTAAAATGCTCTTTGTATTCTTTTTACAAAATTCTCTGTGCTCAATTAACAAGAAACAAACCTGTACTACTCGCCTTGAATTCCTTCTTATAGAAATAAAGAAGCAAACAAGCTTAAGGATAGAAAGTACACATGTCCTATTTCTATTGGACCATTACAATACATTCCATTTATAGTTATATCTACATTTTAGATGAAGGGAAATGTTACATAAGATGAAAACCATTTACATTCATTGATGAAGATCTAGTCCTTCCTTCCAAAAGGTACCTTTAAGTTGATGTAGGAATATATACCCATGTGCTCTCAAAATTTTTCCCATGTACTCCAAGAATAAATGAAAGGAAAGCATAAAGTGCAAAAAGATAGAAGAGACAAAAATACCCTCCATGCCTGCAACCTTGTCATAAAATTAAAATTGGGGAAAAAACAATGTTTTTTCCATACTTTATCAAAGGCCTAATCCGTATTGGTTCCAGGCCATGAATTATGTTTCTCTCATCCATTATTCACCATTTTTTAGAATTAGAACCAAAAAAAATTTCACCACTCCATAGCTACAGAACAATCCTCTAGGACATCAAGGTACTTGTCCTTCTATGCATGAAACTCTTCCTCTGTGGGCCAGTCAAATGTGATGATATTGTTATCCTTTTTCCTATAAGGAGCATATTTAGTGACAACCTGATTTGCATCCTTATCAAACTCCTTCCTGAGAAAGAATATCCATATTATTCTTTAACATGATCATATCATTTTCTTTACAAATATTAGCTTCTTGATTGTGATGCAAAGAAAGACTCACTCACAAACACTCTTTGACACATATCCAACAGGGCTTCAATGCAACTAAGTAAAAAGTGCTAATTTATTCATCTTTGGTGACTTGATTATAAGCCTAATGACACACCACCAAGGGAAAAAATAATGTGACAACATGTAACATGATGTTATTGACTTGTACAAACCTGTTCCAATACCTTTTAAGGGCTTCCAATCATTCATGACCCAAGCAAGTGGTCAAAGAAATGGTTTATGCAAAATTAGGCATTGTTGCCACTAGGAGCATCCTAGGAAATGACTTAAAACAATGAAAGGGAAATTTTCATACGATTACCTATCTTGTGAAAAATCATTACAATGCATTAAAATTATTTATCATACATCCATGACTAGCCAATGCACTAGTTTCATCAAACCGTATTGTAACTGTGATTTCATGACAATTTATACACAAATGCAAGCATACTATCATTAATAACTCACACATGAAAAAATTTAAAGGATTGATCCAAAAAGGGTATTTTGGTATCCTTAAAGAATACCTCTTCACCAATTTTCATAGCTTTTTGATGGTGGGAAACAAAGATATGCAAGTTCTAGTTCACTGTAAACCCTAGCCAAGGTTTATACCTGTTCACACACAAATGGCTATATCTTTTTTTAAATAAAATGAAATTTGATCAAATAAAAATCATAAAAAAGATAAGACCCTCCTTTAACTTCCTATTTCACCATAAATGTTGTACTATAGATAAGACCCTCCTTTAACTTCCTATTTCACCATAAATGTTGTACTATATTTTACTAGGCCATGCATGGGCATGTGTAGGATCATCATGGAAAAAATAGGCCCTTAAGTGGCAAAAAATTCAAAAAAATTAGAGTTAGGAAAATTAACATAAAAATTTGAATAAGTTATCTATATTATTTCAAAAATATGT
>VDFB02252616.1:27216233-27324142 GCA_007258455.2 Sequoia sempervirens
TTTAGACATAAGTAGAGGACTCATGTCTGAATTTGATGCATATTTTTTTGTAATTTTTTTCCAAGTAAATAATTAATTATGAAATTTTTATTACAACTTTTAAAAAATATAAAAACTCGTATGTCTGACCACCTTAACTTGGTCATAACTTCATGAAATTCATTTTTTCTTTTTTTAATCCTATAGTATGCGAAGCATAGAATGTGATGTATGTTTTGGATTCTAAAAATGTGATACCATTTAAAAGCTATAGATGTTTTTCAATCAGCCTATCAATCAGGACTTTAGTCACAATTCAAATAGAAAATGAATAATAATTATTTATTAAATTCAAAGTAAAGCATAATTTATATTGCTAGAAAGCTGAGAATCTCCTTAAAAAACTATTTTCATTTCATGAATTTTGGGTAAAAAAAATTCATCAGCCACATACCCTATAAATGCCCATCATATTGCCACTTTTTGGCCCATCATGATCCTACACATACCCCTATTTACTAAGTAAAACATCATATCAATCACTTTTACCCAAGAATTTTATTTTAATCCAGCCCCACTAATCATACTCCTAACCCTATTCGTCAACATACCATTCATTATTTCTACAACTCTGTCCTACGAGTGGTGTATGGTGTTTTATTATATCTATTTATTCCATGATCCTTGTAGAACCTAAAAAAATCTATTGAACAAAACTCAATTCCATTATGAGTCATCAAAATATTGATCTTTTACAAATTGAATTCACTACAAGAGCCTTGAACTCTTTAAACCAACTAAAGATTTTATATTTTCTTCAAAGGAAATATGTCATTTCTTGAACTACTATACTTATCAATAAGAAAACATAATGAAAATTTTTAATATTGAAGGAAAATTAACATGACCAAAAACTTTAGAATGCATCAATTTCAATACCTCAAAATATTTATGAGAGCTATGATAAAATTGAACATGGTTTTATTTCCATAAAGAAGATGTTTGAAAAAATTAAATTATTTTAAAATTATATAACCCCTTAAAATTATTTCATTTTTCAATATCCTTAGACCCTTATTACCAATGTGACCAATCCTTTACTATCATAATAGTCCTCTTTATAGGAACCTTAGTTACCAAAGCATTAACACCCATAGTAACTTGCAAAGAACAAACATTGGAAGTAGATGCAAAAATAATATTTGATACTAGTTCCAATGGTGAAGGTGAAGAATTTATAGATTTCCTTACTACAAGAATAAATGAACTATTATAATAAATCGTGCTTTACATAGTTGAATTATAGTGTCTATTCAAAAACCCTTAGCAAGTACCATAGTACCTCTAAATACCTCACACCATCCACTTGAGAAGATAATATGCACATTACAATTATTTAATTTAATTATTGAAAGTAGTTTTCATGCCAAATTATGGTTATCTAGTACACCATTAATCCCATTCATTCATTTATTAGAGAATAAAATTAGAACTCTTCAATATCAAAAGATCTTTAAATGAGAATCATCTCAAAGGTACATCTTCCCACAATCTTATTCTTCATATTTTTAAACCAATCTTAATGTGAGGTCATGTGAAAAGATGTACTAGAGTGAATCATCCAAGCACGTTTTTATGCACGTGTACCCAAGGTTATAACAAAGACAACACCATCATCCTACAATGACTTCTTCAACCCATAATTCCAATCTCATTTATTCTCTTTTCCTCCTTATATTATGATGCATGAACTTATGTAGGTCATAAATTTTGACCTGGAAGACCAATTGAGCTTTTAGTGATTTTTTAAGATTTTTTTCTATTTAGTTTCAAACTCTTGCATGTAATTAGATTAGTAAGTTGGAAATTAATGTCACTTTAATTATTTTCAAATTATTGGAAACTTTCATAGGCCATGAAGATAAGCATGAGAAATTACAAGAAAAAGGGAAAGTTAAGAAATCTGCTAAAATTTTCAAAAAAAGGTAATTTTAGATTTTGCTAAAATTGCCAAAAAAGGTAAATTTCAGATTTTGCTAA
This sequence comes from Sequoia sempervirens, assembly GCA_007258455.2. NCBI lineage: Eukaryota > Viridiplantae > Streptophyta > Pinopsida > Cupressales > Cupressaceae > Sequoia > Sequoia sempervirens. Next base: position 27,218,253 of record VDFB02252616.1, read on the forward strand.
AATTTCAATAAAATGTAATATTTGAATTTTGCTAAAAATTGTCAAAAAGGGTGATTTTCATATTTGTACTTAAAGGGATTTTTGTTTTGAGTTTTGACGGTAGAATGGAATGAGGAATAAAGGAGAATTTGCATAAGTATTTTAATTTTTTATCTACTTTTATTAATAATTATAATTTATATGTTGTGAATTTTGGCTACATCATCTAGTATCAGAGTAGGAATATGGTTGGGAGATGAAGAGGAAGAGGATGTCTTTCCCAAATGCATAGAGTTATGCATAGAGACAAGTAACAGAGCTTGCAGGTATGATAGTAGATCAAAGAATAAAGGGAAATAATTATGATGACGGAATTAAAAAAGGAGGTGAAGATCAACATGCAAAACCTAAAGATGAAGAATAGTTAGAGAATCTAACCTTGGAAGAAAGGATACTTTAATAATTTGAAGGAAGAAATGAAAATGAAGGAATTAAAATTGAAAATTTTGATTACACAAGTAGTCTTAAACCAGAGGAGCTAATAGATTGGTTAAACAATATGGAGAATTTTTTTGAATGGAAGAATATGGTAGAGGCAAAGAAGGTAAAATTTGCATGCACTCAATTGAAGGGTCATTAAATAATTTGGTGGGATCATCTACAAAAGGAAAGAGTTAGAAAGAAGAAGAATAAAATTAGAACATGGAGCAAAATGGAGAAGCTAAGACATATATTCTTGCCTATGAATTATACACACTCTTTTTCATCAATTTTAGAATTTAAAACAAAATTTGTGTACTATGCAATACTATACAAATGGATTTCATAAATTATCCATTTATGTGGAGCATCAAGAGACTAATGAAAAAATTATTGCAAGGTATGTAAATGGTCTAAAATTTTCTATTCAAAATGAACTAAGCATGAATAGGATTAGTAGTATGGAAAAAGCATACCAAATAGCTTTAAAGATAGAAGAAAAAATTAGTACACAATATTTAAAAAGGAATAAGGGTGCAAGACGATGTACAAATATCCATTGCATGGTGATTTAAATTATGGTGGAGGAGAATCATCCCAAGGAGTAGAGAAATTAGATGATACCTAACAAGACTTTCAAAATCATCAAAGAGGAAGAGGGTTGAATAGAGAGACAAATATTATGGTTGTGGTAGAGGATGGGAAAACCCATGAAGACCTTTCATTTTCTTTAATTGTGGTGAAGAGGATAATAGAACATTTGAATTTCTAAACTATCACATGCAAGAAAGTAGACAAGGAGAACAACCTAGATTAAACTTGGTTCAAGCTGAGGATGACGAAGGGGTAGATCTACAAGGTATACCAAGTGTGGGAGATAGCCTTATGATGAGAAGGACAATGGTGATACCAAAAGATGAGAAAATTCAAAACAAAGGACGTGATTACTCTTGACTTCAAAAAATATCTTTTGAACCATATGCACCTTAGAACAAAAGGTATGTCAAGTTATTATTGAAGGTGGCAGTTATGAAAACATGGATTTTAAAGAAATGGTAGATAAACTGAAATGAAGTCACTATTGATAAGAGATGCTTAATCAAGCTTTCTCTAGGAAATATTTATAAGTATAAATTATTGTGTGATGTCATTCCAATGGATGCATGCCTTGTGTTGTTGGGAAGAACATGGCAATATGACTTGAGTAGGTAATGCATGATGGAGAGAAGAATACATGTACACTTCCTAGAAGGTTTATTCTAAATTTATTTTATTACCTCTTAAGGATGAAGGGAAAGTTAAAAATATGTTTTCCATAAGAGAACATTTCAAAGGAAGGAAGATGATAGGTTTTTGTTATGAACTAGTGATGCAAAGAGAAGGAAGTGAAGAAAAACATGTACTAGAAAAATAAATTGAGTGTCATTTGGAAGATGTTATAGTTTTGGAAAATGCAAGTGCAATTGCAAATGAAGATGAGGATGTTGTAGCAACAAAGGAGAAAGAGGTAAAAATTATTTTTTTTGGTTTTATTAAAGATGAAATGCAAATACGAGAAGAGATGGAAGGAAAGGTAGTGGTGAAGGTTGAGAAGTGTGAAAAAGAAATGAATTGGAAATATAGGTTCTAAGCAGAAGTGAAAGGATTGCACATATTTTGGAAAAAAATGTAATGTACACACAACAAAGTCAAAATAGCAAGTATCTAGTACAGAGGGAATGATTAGCACAAGAAGATAACACATGGAGGACATAATGGAAATTGAAGAAGCTAGATTAGGATGACACAAATTTCAAGAAAGCAACTCATAGGAGCTTAGTTCTATTATCAAGAGGAGAATGATGCAAGAACTTCTAGAGGTCATAAATTTTGACCTAGGAGTCCAATTGAGCTTTTAGTGATTTTTCAAGATTTTTTTCTTTTTCTTTTTATTTAATTTTAAACTCTTGCATGTAATTAGATTAGTAAGTTGGCAATTACTGTCACTTTAAATATTTTCAAATAATTGGAAACTTTCATAGGCCATGAAGATATGCATGAAAAATTACAAAAAAAAAGTAAGTTAAGAAAGCTTCTAAAAATTTCCAAAAATGGTAATTTTAGATTTTTCTAAAAATTTCCAAAAAAGGTATTTTTGGATTTTGCTAAAAAAATTCAAAAAAGGTAATATTTGGATTTTGCTAAAAATTGCCAAAAAAGAAGAAGTGATTTTCATATTTGTACTTGAAACGAAGTTTGTTTTGAGTTTTGAACATAGAATGGAATGAGGAATAAAGGATAATTTGTAGAAATATTTTGAGTTCTTTGTGTCTATTTTTTAATAATAATTATAATTTATATGTTGTGAATTTTGGTTTCATCATAGTCTCTTTTAAAATGGATAGTCAAACCATAGATTCAATATTTTTTCTTGGAGTTATCAAAAATTTGGATCTCCCATAGGATTTAGATCAAGGTTTTGTTACTTCTAGGTATTTTTCATACATTTTTCTTTCTATCTACCATAAAAATAAAGGGCCTTGTTAGTAGATAAAAAAATATTTTTTGGGTATGTGCAGGATCATCATGGAAAAAATAGGCCCTTAAGTGGCAAAAAATTCAAAAAAATCAGAGTTAGACAACTTGACATAAAAATTAGAATAATTTATCTATATTATTTCAAAAATATGGAAGAATAGAATCTTTAGCAAATTGAATGTAGTTTCTAAACTACTAGGTTTATTTTTATTTTTAAATCTATTTGTGAAAATTTGAAATTTCAATGTAGTAATTACTTAAATTTTGGAAAAACTAAAGTAGGTGTCACAATAGACCACCACTAACACAATAAAATGATAAAAAATTTATAATATTTTAGAATAGTAGAGGACTCATGCGATGTGATACATAGTTTTGTAAACACCAGTAATAATACTTATGAATTTTTATTCCCTTTTTTTAAAAATATAAAAAACATATGTTTGACCACCTTAACTTGGTCAAAGCTTCATGAAATTCATTTTTTAATCCTATAGTATGTGAAGATTAGAATGTGATGCATGTTTGATTCAAAAAATGTGATATTGTTTGAAAGCTATAGATGTTTTTCAATTAGCCTATCATCAAGACTTTATTCATAATTCAAATAGAAAATAGAATAATATTAATTAAATTCAAAGTAAAGCATAATTTATATTGGTGGCTGAGAATCTCCTTTAAAACCTTTTCTTTTCGTCAATTTTGGGTAAAAAAAAAGTCGTTAGCCACATACCCTACAAACACCCATCATATCACCACTTTTTGGCCCATAATGATCCTGCACATACCCTTTTCACTCTTTAAAAAATAAAAATTCCATCACTTCATTAATTTTTACCATGTTGGTAGTGTTGTTAATAGCCATAACAAGGTGCTCCCATAAATATAGAAACAATACAAATTTCATGCAATGATCCTCCATTTTTACTCCAATAGAGTGGAATTAGGTAAAAACCATGTTAAACATATTGATGTGTTCAACCACAAATCCACCATCCTACATCTTGAGGGTATAAAAAATATTTTTTAGAAATAGTTTTTAAATTTATATTTAGTGTGATACAGTTCTCTAAATTTATTCCTAAGATGTGTTAAAGAGGTCTTCATGAACACAATAATATGTAATAAACCAAATAGAGTCTAATAAGATCCTTATATTTTCTATTTACTTTGTCTCAATCTTCTTGTGACATAGCAATAGTTTTTGATCTAGATATTAGAGCTTATTAATCTATATTCATAAGCATATCCTCCATATAGAGTTTCCAAATCTTAAAGGGTATTCCTACTAATTTCTCCATTTCTATTTTAGATGTTCTTTCTATCTCTTACTATAATTAATATCAAACCTTTCTACACAAGCTCCCACTCAAATAAAGATTAGTATAAAAAATATCTACACAATACCTATAATTCAAGGTAATTAGGCTCTAATACTAAACAAAAGAAAGAAAGGTATGTAGGAAATTTCCTAAAATAATATTGGAGGGGATTATTGTACAAATTCTAGATTTTTACAACTATATAGAGAGTAAAAAACTATAATAAATAAACAATACTATACCACACCACATGTCTACATGGGGAAAACTCTTTCATGAGAAAAATCCTAGACTAGAAAAAATCCAATTTATTGTTCAATGGTATAAACATGGTTATAATAAAATTTTAGAGAAATATTTTATTTTAGTATCATAAACTATATATCTAGAGTAATTTTCATAGCATAATAATACCTACAAAATTATTATTTGTACCTCCATCTCAAGGACATAATAAGTAGGATAATTAATACACAAAACCATCAAATTATAATTTCTATTTAATTTTTTCAAACCAAAAAATCCTTTCAAAAAAATATCATGTTAATATTGAGATTCTTGATTGACACAATCCCATGTAAATATTTGGGAGTCCCAACTAACATTTGTGTTGTTTGGACAAAGCCATGCGGTAATACTCAAGAATTTTTAATAATAAAGTAACTAAATAGAATGGGAGATGGTTCACACTAGTTGGTTGAATAACAGTGATCAAAGAAGTCCTTGCACTATAATTACCATACACACTTTTGGAAATAGGTGTTGTCATTGATGTTTGACAATATGTGTTTTTTTTGTTGACGTCAACTTAATGACAATGTCATATTTCTATAGTAATGGATTGATGGTGTGAGACCACTATTTGGGAGAGATTTTTTGACATGGCTGAAGACTTGGGTTTATCCAATGTTTGATGCAAGTTAGTCTAGAATAACTAGTAGATGTATTCATAATAATATAATAGTCTAGAAGTATGATATGTATATGATTAAGTTTGTAACACATTGGTTCATGTTTTTGTTGATAATTAAATTCAAATTCAATAATTTCTACATGCTCAAGGAGTTAGATGATTGACTATTGAGTTTGGGTTCATACTTGTGCAATTGGGAAAAGTTGTCTAAGGTATAGATCACATATTTTCATAATTCAGTGACTATATTTTAGTCTACACTCTATCACATTGCATGATCTGGTTGTGTAGTTCTGAAGTTATGTTTTGCAGTTAGCAAAGAGGATATTCCCAAAGTTTCGTGTCATAAACATTTCTACATCAAGATTTAGATGTAATAGTTCTCCAAATTACAAAATAACAAAGTTTTGTGTCTTGGATGTTCTCTAGATTGATTTGTGTTCCTCCAGAGTGATAGATATCATTGTTTAGACTTTGAAATATTTTAAGATAAGTTTATGGATTCATCCATATGTGTTTCAAATGTTTTTCGTGAACCGCAGTGAAATATCCTAAGTTTTGATATGTCACAACTAGTTTAGGATGCTTTGTTCTAGTAAGTTTAGTGGGTTTATTCATTTGTGGCAGCATATGATGATCTAATATTTCAAGAGATGATTGTAAGGATGATTTTTATAAGATATTTTTTTCACATCTTGGTCCATATGATGTTTTTGGAAACTCCTTGGTGATGTAAATATGAACAATTGGTAGTTTTGGTGGTACTGATGTTGTTTGTGCTGACAATCTAGTTTTCTTCATCTATAGTTGATCTTGATTAACTAATTTTTCATTGGAGAATGTATTGTGATTCTTTTGGACCCATTTATTCCTTTAGTTTATTTGTAACTCATTTTTCATTATGGTGCATATGTGTGAAGTCGACCTATGTAGTATCACTCATTTCATTTTATGGGTCTTTTTAGATCTGACCTATTTTGTGTTTTGAGTTGGTGCAGAAGGTATTTATAGAAGAATGGAATCATTTGTGAATTGAGATGAGATATATTGTGTAATATGTTTAATATGAAGTGTGTGAAGTTAGTATGATAGATTAATTGTGCAAAAAAAGGGACTAAAACACCAACATATGTTAGATTCTTATTTTATAGCAGTTAATGTTCATGTTTCCATTGTAATTTTTAAGTATCCTACTATCAAGCAGCGAGCCTCATTAGCAGGTCCTTGTATATTTCCCTAAGGTTGTGTTCCTTAGCTTACAATTCCATAGGTAGTGATCCTTACACAATATTTCTAAGAAGTGAGCTTCCTATATTGTGAGTTAACTCTCAATATGGTTTTTCCCTCATTGGGTTTTCCATGTAAAAATCTTGGTGTCCTTGTTTGGTGCATGTTTTCATTTTTTTTCTTCCTTCAATTAATGTAATTTGATGTTTAATCTACAAATGGAGTTCTTTAAGTTTTAGTATATAGCAATTCAGCCCCCCTCTTAGCATTTTAGCATGTTCAATAATTGGTATTAGAGCCAAGTGCCAATGAGAAGCCTAATAGTTGAGGTACATCCTGCACTTGAACACATGGGATTAGAAGCAAGATCAATAATATGTTCTCTCCATAACAGGATCTAGAATCAATGGAACCTGAAGGTTGGGACATTGATCAAGATGATTGTGAAGTAAATTTTGAAGGATAACTCCAATATTCTCTTAAACCTTTATATGAAGTAAGAACACTAAATATTAAATATAAGTGTATGCTTGAAAAATTAAAGGAGACAATTGTCAAAATGAAGACACAAGATAGAGAATCAAAAGAAGAAATTGGCAAACTGAAAACTCAAATGGAAGGAGGTAAAAGATGTGAGACTAAACTCAAGGAGGTAGAAAATGTGATCTCTAATTTGAGAATTAAATTTGAAGAAGGAAAGAGGATTGAGGATTGCTTGAATACCAAGCTAAATGAAAAAGTAGATGAATTTTCAAAGCTTGAGAAAGATATTCACTCTGAGAAAAGAACTAGAAAGAAAAAAAGAAAAAATTAATAAGGGTTTATAATTTAATGGAGGTTCTAAAATTCTTGATGAGTTGATTAACTCTCAAAAGCCATCAAAAGAAAAATATATTCTTGGTTTTAATAATGGGAAGAGTCCTATAACTAATGCATCTACAAACTTGTATGATAACTTCAAAGAAAAAGGAATGTCAAAAACAAGGGAGGAGAAATATTACACTGAAGAAGCTAAGGAGACATCCTTTAGAGATACAAAGACAAATCAATACAAAAAGAAAGGAAGTGGATTCATTCCTTTCTAGACAAAAAAAGGATTCAGAGGTCCTCAACTAGCTAGGCAACATGCCCCTACCAAGTTCAATCAATCTTTTGAACCTAGTTATTGATATTCTTACAATAATTTTGGATATAAGGCTACTCAATGTACAAGAAAGATTAGTAATATTTCATTTAGGTCTACAATATACAATGGTATGAACTCTCAATAATTTAATGGTCAATTCTATGCTTGCAATAAGATTGGTCATAATGCTAACGAATACAAAAGTAAAGTGATGATGAATAGTTGTATGAATAATAATAATGCTATGAATTCTCAATCCTTCTATGGTTACTGCTACACATGCAACAAGTTTGTTTTGAGGGCTATTTATTATAGATATAATGTGAAAAGAAGTAACTATGCTTTGTAACCTAGCATCACCTACTACAACTACAATAAAGTAGGACATATTGCAAGGTTTTGAAAGGGAAAGAATGTAAGACCTTCTGCTCCTCAAAAGAAGAATAACACTAATCAGGAAAAAAAAGGAAGAAAAAGAAGAAAAGAATGAATCTACACCTTTTCCTTGTGTAGATGGATCCTCTGGTAACTAGAATAATTGTAGTCTCAAGGGTAGTTAAATATTTTCAAACCCCTATAATACATAAGATGTGACTTGGATATGTCTACCTAGTGATTTTACAACATTTGTTCAAGGTTTTGGAGTAAATACACTATCTTCAAAATGTTTTTGAAAGATCATGGATATCTCTAATATCATAGAACAATGAAAAAGTTACTTGTATGTATTTGATGTAGAGAAGCTATGGTAGGTGTGAAGAGTATTTAACCCCTACTTGATAATATTTTATCTCATTTGAGCAATATCAAGTGTGTGCAAGAGTTGAGGAAGTGAAGAAGGTTTTTAGTGAATTTATGCGTAAACCCTAATAGTAGTATTCAAAGGTATTCCTCAATCTTGTTGGAAAAACTCTAGTTTTAGAAAGTGTTATCATGGTTACACCAATAGTTATTGATTTTGTTGAGAACCTTAGGCCAATATCCAAGAAACATTCATATAAATCTACTATTAACAACAAGAATGGAGTGTTTTATCACATCCCTATCAATGTGTTGCACTCTAAATATGTCTACATCTATACTCACTCACAACTAAATGAGTACAATCATCTGAAGTTGGAAGAGTTAAAAATAAATCATCTCTTGGGTGATGATTTTTAGCTCAAGTTGGAGTATGCAAATGTAGAGGAAAAATGATTAGATGTATGGAAGGGTTTCCCCAATTTTTTCTATGAATATCAATGTGTCATAATCACCTTGATCTAGATCCATAAAGATATATTTTGGCTTGATTAACCATAACTAAACACAAAGTAAGTTATCAGGGTTGTGGATGGGTTTTTCCCCACAGGACCTATGTCAACACTAAAGGTTGTGAAGAATAAAGAGGTTATGAAGCTTATAGGAGAAAAACTTGACAAAAGAACCCTAACTATGGATGGCATCACTAACCTAGGGGTTTGGTATGCCACGATGGGCATTACATACAAGGTTTATTTCACAAACCAAGAAGGATTTTCTACCACCACTGCAATCTACACTACTCAATAGATGGTTGAGGAAGGAAAGGATTATGATCTTTATGAGCTCTTACAATAGTGGTTGTTGGATAATTTGAAAAAATACAAGGAGACACACTACAAATTCTATTATGGCTCTTTGATTATTTTTCTTATGTTCTATTTCATGAAGGAATTTCCTAGTTTGAAGAATGTGGTCTAGAGAAGGGATATTCCTATTGCACATTAGATTAGGGATCACATACATAGATTTTCAGATATCAAACAATGTGACATAATATTTTTGGGTTTGTTTAAAAAATTCCAAAATGAAATGAAAATGAGGGATAGGATACGCTCACAAATTTGAGAGAGATACAAGAATGATATCACTTTTATGGTCAATAATGATAATTGCTACATGCAAGCATTTGAACCAATAAATTCATCGATAATAATGTTTCCAATTAAAATTATGAAGAGTCCCATAATAGACAAGAAAAGGATTTTAGATGAAATCCTACTTATGATGAGAGATGGGAAGATGTGATGAATACCCTCAAAGATATCAAATATAGGGGCTTAGAAAAAACAAGCAATAGATTCAAAAAAAATGAAAAGCCCCAAGGCTTCAATATTACCCTTACAAGACAAACTGGAAAAAGGGAAAGCTAGTCCCAAATAATAAAAAAGGTAAACAATATTAGGTTGCACCTAATCCCTTGCAAAAACATTTTGCAAATTTCACTGATGAGACCCCTTGGTGCATGGTTTTTCAGCTATCACATTCTCCTCACCAATGTGTAGTTGCAAAATTGGTAGAAGTTGAAGAAGGTGTGCTAGAAGACTATGATTAGTCTCATGATGATGTTGTTGAATTCAATATAATTACGAGAAAGTTAGATTTTGTTGACAATGAATGCTTATCTAATTGGAAATCTATGAACTTGATGTGGATAGCCAGAGGCAAAGAGTAAATGCATATCACCAGCAAGTTATTTTTGATGAAGAGAATGGAAATTATAATGAAGTGTGCACATTAGAAGGGGATGAAGATGATATATCCTTAATGATACCTTTAGATGAAGAAATTTCAAGGTCTATAGTAGCATTGGTTGCACAAGCCATAGGTTCCTATCATCTGAGAAACAAAATAGTGAGTGGTGACCAAGGTAACGTTGTAGGCCTCTTCATCAAAGAGAGGAATGTTAAAGGAAATGAACCAAAATCTAATAGTAAAGTGATGGACCTAACCCAAGAAGGGTAAGCGAGATAAAATTTGAGCAAAGAAAGATGAGAAACCAAAAGTTGATGGAGAAGTTAAGTCTCTTGTTGTGAAGGTAAAAGCACAAAAGACAAAATTTGAGCCTAAAAAGGATGCTAAGCCTAAGATTGAAACAAAAGGTGAGCAATAGGAGAGAAATATAGAGCAAGATATGATTCCAATTGATCTACCTAAGTATACCCCTATTGATATGTTTCAATTTCTCAGCCAAGTAAAAGTTTATGTTCCTTTTCTTAAAATGATGAGAATTGATGAGCATAAACAAAAGGAAGTAGCCCTTATCAATGGTGATACTACAACTTGTAATGAATCTATGGTGTCTACTGCACACCAAAGTGAGTGGAAAAGATAAGAAAGAAAATGAGATTGAGGGATTAATCACTGAAATCCCTCAGATTCATCTAGGAAATCTAGTAACTACCTGTCATGCAAATATAGATCCATTTTTAGTAACTCTAATAGTAAATGGAAAATTGTTGAATAATTGTATGATTGAATCAAGAGCATCTAATAACATTATGCTAGCTAAGATTATAGAAGCAATGGGATTAAAGATTAATAGTACCCAAAGAAAATGTTATGCTATGGATTCTAGAGAAGTCCCTATGATTGGTGTAATAAATAAACTCCCATATAGATTAGCTACACTTCTAGAGAAGGAATTTAGAATTTGTGTGGTGGTGGTAGACATCCCACAAAAGTATGGAATGCTACTATCTAGAAAATGGAGTGCTTCCATGGGGGGATAGTATGCAATGTGATTTCTTTTTCCACCTTCCCAATTGATGGAAAAAATGTCAATTTGGTTAGAGACCAAAAGTACCACTCATGATTGAACATGCTTCAAAAGATGATACAATAATTTTTGTGGATACTAACCTTAGTGATTTTAAGGTGGAAGAGTTACTAAAATAAAATGATAGGTGACCTGGGCGTATTGATAATGACGTTACAAAATTATCTAATAATGGTGGCCTTTGGAAAATGTATTTTGATGGTGCAAGTTCCAAAGAAGGATCAGGTATAGGTATATTGTTAGCTTCACCTAGTGGCAATACATTTAAATTTTCTTTCACTTTGTCTTTTATTTGCACAAACAATGTGGAAGAGTATGAGGCCTTACTGCTGAGATTGAGGCTAGCAAAGAAACATGGGATAAAGAAACTAATGGTGATAGGTGATTTTGAGTTGGTAGTATCCTAGGTTAGGTCCAGATATGCATCCAAAAATAAGAGATTAAAGAAATACAAGAATATCATATAGGATTCTATTGAGCAATTTCATGTATTCAGAACTGACTGGGGGAGAGGTCAAAATAGAATGGAAAATTTATTGGAAAACATTGCAATCAGGCCTGATGACATAACCTTTGTCAATATCTCCAAGGTTGAGGTACAAACAAGTCTATCAATCCCTGACAATGTACACAACTGGAAATTCTTCAATTATGATGAAGACATCTTGAGGTCTTTGAACTATGTTGATGAGTATGAGAGTTAGGAGATTGACTTTGGAGCTTTAGTTTAAAATATAGATGGAAAGGACATAGTCTTTGGAAATGAAGTTATTTAGTTGAAGAAAAATAAGATTCCCAAAGGCATTTTGGCCTTAGAGAGATTTTTTGATAATCAAGACAAAAGCAATGCTAAGACAACTGCCACCCACCTAGAGGATTTGGAACAAGTAAACTTGTGGACTAAAAATGCCCCTAAAAAGGTTTATATGGGCAAGAAAATGAAGCCCAAGATCAAGGCAATGTTGATTGGTTTGTTGAGAAAGTACAAACATTTCTTTTCTTGGTCATATGATGATTTGAAATCATATAGGGAGGAATTGTTTCAACATAATATTCCTCTAAAGGAAGATGCAAATCCTTTTAGGAAGAAGAAAAGACCCATCAATCCAACCTTAGCCCCAAAAATGTAAGAATAATTAGTGAAGCTAAGGGATGCTAGCGCTATAAAGCCTATTAGACACTCATCTTGGGTGTCTAACTTAGTGCCAGTTAGGAAGAAGCATGATGATATAAAATTATGTGTTGAATTCATAAATTTGAATATATCATCATTAAAAGACAACTATCCACTATCTAATATGGAAGACATGTTGCAAAAGGTGACTGGCTGTAAGTTATTGTCCATGATGGATGGTTTTTCTAGCTATAACCAAGTTAAAGAATGAAGGAGTCTAAGTAGTACAAGACTGCATTTAGCACTCCATGGGGCACCTATGTGTATGTTACAATGCCATTTGGTCTGACCAATGTAGGTACTACTTTTCAAAGGCCTATGGATGTAGCCTTTTCTGATTTCATGGATCTATTTTTGGCAATCTACCAAGATGAACTAACTATTTACTCCATGAGGGAAGAATATCATTGTAGGCACTTGGAGAATATTTTCATCAAGGGCCTTCAGTATGGTATTTCACTTAACCCAAAGAAATGTGCCTTTGGGATTACTAAAGGAAATTTTTTGGGACACATTGTATCCAAAGCAGGAGTGAGAATTGACTCTGAGAGGGTAGTTTCCATTGAAAAAATTCTAGAGCCTAAGAATGTGAAGGGTAATCAGTCCTTCTTTCATTAGATTAACTTATTGAGAATATTTGTTACAAATTTTGTAGAGATCACTCACTCTATATCCAAGATGTTGAAGAAGGGTGAAAATAAGGAGTGGACTGAAGAGCCTAGTAAGGCTTTTCAAGCAATTAAGAAAGTAATTAAGGAAGCCCTAGTCCTGAGGAATCCTGATTTTTCTAAGCCACTGAAATTTTTCTCATTTGCATCATTTCACACTATTGCTCCAGTTCTACTACAGAAAACCCAAGGGGGTTTTGAACAACCCATCACATTCTCTAGTAAATCTCTTCAAGTTGAAAAATTAAAATATTATTTGACTAAGAAACAAGTGTATGCACTTGTTAAAGTTGTAAAGAAGTTCAAGACCTATATTGAAGGAGCAACAATCATTGCTTATGTTCCAAGTGCAGCTATAAAAGACATCTTTACCCAACAAGAGGTCACAATTAGAAGATGCAGACAGATAAAAAAAATACAAGAGTTTAACATTGAGATCCAAATCATTAAATTGGTGAGAGGTTAGGGATTAGCTAAGATAATGGCTAAGGAAAACCTAGATTCCAATCAAATAAATCTTGAGGATGAATTTTAGAAATCATACATTTGTGATAAGGAGAGTTTTGATTGGTATAAGGATGTCATTTACTACTTGTAGAAGATGCAATGCCCTGAAGGATTAACTGATAATGAGAAGAGGACTCTCAAGTTACATGCCATCAAGTATGTGATTATAAAGGGTGAACTATAGTGGATAAATATGGATGGTGTCATGTTAAAATTTGTTGATAAAGCCAAGGCTTTTGAATTGTTCAATGAGATGCATAGTGGAGTGTGTGGTGGACATTATATGGATAAAACCATTGCTCATAAGGTCTTACGAGTTGGATTCTAGTGGCCTACAGTTATTAAATATTCTCACAAACTGGTGGGAACATGTGATGCATGCCAAAGGTTTTCAGGGAAGCTAAAATTCTCAAGTTATCTACCACTCAGACCAGTTGCAGTTTAGGCACCATTTCAATAGTGGAGCATTGATTTCATTGGAGAGATATCTAATAAATTTAGTTGAGGAAATTCATGGATTCTTGTGGCTACAGACTACTTCACAAAGTAGGTGGAATCCATTCCAACAAAAGAGAAACAAGCAAGGCATTCATAGACTTCTTGATGGATAACATGCTAACTAGGTTTGGAGTGCCTGTGAAAATTGTCTCAGATAATCTTATGTGTTTTAGGTTTGAAGAATTTCTAATTTTTGCTCAAAAAATGGAATTCAAGTCTCTTATTACTTGGGTATGTGTAGGATCATCATGGAAAAAATAGGCCCTTAAGTGGAGATGAAAATTTAGAAAAATCATAGTTAGGAAACTTGATGTAAAACTTTGAATAAGTTACCTATATTATTTCAAAAATATGTAAGAATAAAATATGTAGCAAATTGAATGTAGTTTCTACACTACTAGGTTTATTTTTAAAAAATATATCTATTTGGTGGAAATTTGAAATTTCAATGAAGTAGTACTTAAATTTCAGGGAAAAAATTAGGTGTCTGTCTAACCACCCTAACCACAATAAAATGATAATATTTTTTTATAATATTTTAGATATAAGTAGCGGACTGATGTCCCAATGTGATGCATTATTTTTTGTAATTTATTTCCAAGTAAATAATTAATTATGAATTTTTTATTACAACTTTTAAAAAATATAAAAACTTGTATGTCTAACCACCTTAACTTGGTCAAAACTTCATGAAATTCATCATTTTTTTATAAATCCTATAGTATGTGAAGCATAGAATGTGATGCATGTTTCAAATTCAAAAAATGTGATAACGTTTGAAAGCTATAGATGTTTTTCAATCAACCTATTAATCAGGACTTTGGTCGTAATTCAAATGGAAAATGAATAATAATTATTGATTAAATTCAAAGTAAAGCATAATTTATATTGGTGGAAATATGTGAATCTCCTTTAAAAACCCTTTTCGTTTCATCAATTTTGGGTAAAAAAAATTCATTAGCCACATACCCTACACATACCCATCATATCACCACTTTTTGGCCCATCATGATCCTGCACATACCCCCTCACCATATCACCCATAAGGTAATGGTCAAGAAGAGTCAAGAAATAAAATAATGATGAATATCATCAAGAGGATTTTTGAGAAAAACAAAAGAGCCTAGGACTCCAAGTTAAAATTGGCTTTGTGGGCAGATAGGGTAACAATAAAGAAAGCCAGTGTTTATGCTCCATTTGATCTAGTTTATGGTATTGCAACTAGGCTACCTCAAAATAACCTCATGAATATGTATAAGTTTATCCAAGAATATGATGAAGATACATGTGAGAAGTTGCAACATAGGATTGATGCATTGATGGAATTGGATGAAACAAGAAGAGATGCTCAAAGAAGGAACATTAAATTGCAGATGCAAGTCAAGAACCTCAAGAACCTGTATTACAAGAAATCATCTTCAAGAAAATTCCAAGCAAGATACATGGTGTTGTTGTGGAATGTAAGATCTAAGGATAAGGAAAAACATGGAAAGTTTGATGCACTATGGTTCGACCCTTATTTGATCATCAACACCCATTTTGAATATTCATATTTTTGACAAGATCTAATAAGTGAACTTCTTGAACTGCTAGTACATGGATATTTCTTGAAACCATATTCAATATTTAAATATGCTCTCCTCTATGTACATTGTAGGTTTTGTATATCTTTGTATATAGGTGTGTTTTCTTTGGTTGGGTCCAGCCTAACTACCTTGTCTAGGTAGTTTCCTAGTTTTGGTTCTCTGTGATTGGTCTACTTCAACCTAAGATTCTATGACCTCGCTCTGTTCTAGAAGAAAAAACATCCCCAATAGGAGTCACTGGTGGAACTCGTAAAAATCTTCTTGTTCTACTAATAAATTTGTAAAATTTGGTTGTTTTCATGATCTAAACATGTCCTTGGGCTTTGGGTTTTGATCATTTTCATTGTTTAGGGTTTTTTGTGTCTCTTAAAACCTCTAAAAATACTAAGTATAAATTCCCTTTGCAATTTTTTTCTAATTTTTTGTTGATGTACTATCACCGGTTCTCGGGTACTTAAGTCATGAATTTTTCCTTTTCACTCATCCATTTACTGGCCCCTCAATCCTAGTTCCCTCGGTTGTTACTCATCAGACCATTTTAATTATCTCTTTATTTACTATGTGGGTTTATAGTCCATTTAATATTTAATTTTTGGTCATCGGCCTAATGTTTGGACTTAAACTTTATGTCACCTTTCCTTTGTATGCCTAGTCAGCCCCCTCTTAATTTCTAATGATTTTGCACATGCATATATCATTGTTTGATGTAGGCCATTGGATCTAGAAGACTTCATCCTTACCGCTCCCTACGCCCTCGTTTGGTTTCATTTTCTATTATATATATTCGGGTAGGTTAGCAAGCAAGTGTCGTGTGTCATATCTATTAGTGGGACCTATCATCTTCAAAGGTAGTGGTCATCAAGATTTATTGAAATCAATGGTGGTGATGAGGTGACATGGTCCAATCTTGGTCGTTCCGCGCCAGACCTTGGGGGACCCACCTTCATCTCCTATCCCTTAATGGGGAAGTAGGGATATGCCACATTGAGTAATCAGAGTGGTCAAATGAACATTATAGGAGTGGAAAATATTAAGGAAATAATTCGGCATATGCGTTAAGTGGTAAAGTTGGCACTACTAAGGGGACTTTTAAAGCACATGTTTTTAAAAGTAAATAGGATCATTTAATCATGGCCATCCATCATATCTAAAGTTTATACACATGGGTAGGAAATTTTAAGGTAAAACATGCACATATTGAAGGATTCTGATTAAATATGAACCTTTCCCTACCTCCCCATTGCTGAAATTTGCGTGCAGGTTAAGACTAACAAGGAAGCAGGGAAGCTGACATGTGGATTTCTTCAGTAACTAAGAAGATGGAGGAGCCTGCAGATGACTTGGAGGATTTTCCACATGACATATTTCTAATTGGTTGATGATGACAAAGGTTTTTAGTTAGCCTTTTTCAAACTTCTTTGACCAAATATGATCCATTCAATGAGCCATCTCACTATACAATCAACGACCAACATTCAAAGTTGATTTTGAGGGCGAATGAGTCATTTTGGTTCATGTGAGTGAACCATAATCATGGATAATACATAGAGCTACCAAATTGGAGAGCTTTAAAGCCATGAAAACTTTCCTTAAAGAATAATTGTAGATTGTTAAAATAATTCTACTCATTCAAGGAGTCTGTGCTGTGATTTTCAGTCTTGTTTGATGACAAATGTATGATTTTTTAGGTTTTTGCAAAACTAGTAAGTAAAAATCAATTCCTTTCCTCACAATTGTTTGAAACTTGCTTAATTTTTCTCACTCTATCATTCTATCATTAGGTTTTTCTTATTTATGCATTTCTTTTGAGGTTTGATGTTTGCTTTGAATAATTGGCTTGTCTAGTCCCTACAATTATTTGTGTCAAACCCTTGCCCAAACCTTAAAATTTTATCTTGCTGAAAAGAAACCCTATTGTGCACAAACCCTAACACCATGGCACCCAAAAATAAAGTGTTTGCATCGAAAGATTAATCCTCTAGTTCTAAGCCCCTAGTTAGACCCCTAGTTCAAGACTTAACTAACCAATTGAAACCCTCAACTTTTGAGAAACCTAAAGGTCAATTATTATTCTAAGGAAAGAAAATTGTAGGTCTTATAGACAAACGATGTAGTATAAAGGATGCCACATTTCCTTACACTAGATGGACAATGTTTAGCTACTAGTTTGGGAAGAAAAACTATGGAATTCCTATGGGAAACCCGTGGAATTTGGGGAAGTTGATAGTCCCAAATGTCTATATGGATATTGACCTATTGAAAGTAGTGGTTGAAAGCTATGATCCATTCACAAGGACTGTGAACACATTTGATGGAATAGAAATGGTGAAAGTCACAAGGGATGAAATTGCTAAAGTCTTCAATCTCATCGAGTGGAGTGATGATATGGTGCCAATTAATGAAAAGGCATGAAGGGAAAAATATGAGAGGGTAAGACATACCTTTGAGATTTTGGTGTTGCAAAACTATTTGGCATCTATTGATGGCAAAAGGATCATCCTGGGCACTTTAGATAAGGAGCCCTTTCCCATCAACTATTTTGTCTCTTACTTCCAAAGAACGTTTTATTCCTTGTGTCAAATTATTTGTTATGATCCAGTTATAGGCATTCCCATGGCCTAGATGTACATGGCATGACACATCCAAAATCCTACATGTTGTAGAATATATGATTTTAGAGGGTACCTGGTAGAAAGAATTCATGAGGGCCTGGTAAAGTCGAAGAAAGGTGAATTTGGGATCATTTTCTATTGGTACTCATTATTCATGCACATGCTTTTGTACAAAGGACCACCATATTTTGGTCAGGACATGACACTAGAAAAGAAGGAAGGTAACTTGGATCTGCCTGTCCAATGTTGGACTACACTCCTTGATAAAGATGATATGAAGTTTGATTATGTGATGTTTGAGAATTTGTTTTCTTCCAAGTTGAGGAGAGCATTGATTGTGAACATGCCAAGGATTCCTCCAACCTTGCATGATTTTTTGAGGCCCAAGGATAGAAGGCCAGATTTAGGTATTGATCATAATTGGGGGGACATTATCCCTTATCCTACTTATAGTTTTGAGAGTTTATGGCACAGTTGTCTCACCCCACATGTTGCCAAAGGATTTACTAGAAAGAATTGGTTTTCTAGAGGTGATGTGGAAACTTGGAAATGTGGAAAAGAATCACTTGAAGGATCAAGGAAAGGGAACTTTCTTCCCTTCATATACTTGTTTTTCTCATTTTGTCATGATCAATGGAGGATGGGATAAGATCAATGATATAATCAAGAATCTAGGAATGAAAAGAGAAAGATAAAGGAACCATGATCTCAAGGGATTCATGAGGATTAGAAGATCAAATTTTATTCACAATTTCCTTTTCCCTTAGGATGTAGTAAGGAATATCTTTGCTTTTGAGAAGCAGGATGATAGGAAAATGAAGTGGATTTCTTACAATAAATTACAAAATGAAATAAGAGAAAAGGATCCACAATTTACTGCTTTGTAGGAAATTCCAAATGAGATGCAAAGAATTGAATATATGTTTTAGAAATTTGAAGAGGATTCAGGTGATGAAATTTTTGTTACTAAGGAAGAAATGCAACAAGGAATCCTTCTCCACCTAGGGAGATAGTGCCACACCAGCTTAGTCTAAGATTGAGCAAGTTTGACCCCACTGGCATGAATAGATAGGATGATGTTAGGGAGGAGGCATGTACAAAATTCATGGATGATTATTCTTTTTAAAAGTCTAAGGCCTTCATGGAATTTTCTTGGAGAGCCAAGAAATATGATTTTTTCAATAACATTGCAAAGGAGAGGAGCTTCCATCCTGAATTTCCTTATGCAGTCATCTAGGCCAAAGTAATAAAAGAAATGAAAGAAAATTTTCAAGAAATGATTTCTCAAGAGGGTAGAGAATTTGTAAGGAAAAGTGGTATTCTTTTATTTCTTGAATGGGATTTATCTTCTGCAATTGCTTTTGATATGGTGAAGAGTTATGAAAGACCTCTATATAATTCTGAAGAGGAGGCAACCATTGCAATGCAAGGATCTACATTTAGTGAGCAGTGGGATACATTGGCCATCTAAGCCCTAGCCCCCAAAATCAAGAAGCTAGAAATTGCAAAACCTATTGCAAATTATAGGGGGCTTAATAAAAAAGAAAGTTTCTAACACTTTAGCTATTGAGGCTACCACAATGTTAGTTAATGTTGCTTAGTTCAAAAAAGCAATAGTGGAGTCAGTAACAGTTGAGAAAGAGCAATTCAGGAAAAAGTATAATGATTTATTGATTCATTATGGAAAAGAACAACAACTAAGAATGCAGTTGAAAACTCAATTGGCCCTATTGAAGGAGAAAATGTAGAACTTGCAACCTGGTGAGCTAATACAAATAAATACTTCCCCTTCTACATCACAAGAGCCAAAAAATGCTTCCCCTACACATCCTATATGTTCTTCATATGCAAGTGTTCCCTATAATATGAGAAATGTACCCATCTTAGTGGAGGGAACAAATAACTCAAGTGCACCACAAGCAAAAGAAATCAGTAGAGATGAATTGTTTCAAAAGTTGAAAGAATATGAAGAAAAATGCAATAAACATGATAAGGAGATTCTTGATAGTAACTTGAAAATTGTAACTACAGTTTTGGAATATTTGAATAGAGGAGCTGATAAAAGAATAATTAGCATTCATGCTAATTACTCCTCGATGGTGGATGCAATCAACAATTTTGACATTGACAAAGAGGTAGCCATCTCACTCATGGGAAAATGGATTCCTAGAATTCAAGACTTAAGGTTAATGGTTGTAGGATCCAAACATGATGTGGATATGCCTCAGAAGATCCAACCTACCCTTAAAAATATGAATGAAATTCAAGAATTCTAGGGCATGATTGAGCCTTTATAGGCTAAAATAAGGGATTTGGTGAAGAGATTTCATGAAATAAATCATGGCCTCTTACCCAATATATTAAAGAAGGGCGGTAATATCAAATCTCTACAGGAATGGAAGAGGGAAGCCAATGAGGTAATTTGCAATCAAGTAGCCAAGATTTGTAAAGTAAATGATATGAGCATGTTAAAGAAGAATATGGATATTCTTGCTTAGACAGGAGTTGCTTTGGCGGAGTTTACTAAGGAGGCAAATTAGATTGTCACTAAGTATGCTCCTTATAGGAAAAAGATTGAAAATATCACCATATTTGACTAGCCTATAGAGGAAGAGTTTCAAGCATGGAAGGACAAGTACCTTGATGTCCATGAGGATTTACTTGTAGCTATGAAGTGGTGAAAACAATTTTGGTTCTAAGTTTGTAGACATGGTGAATAACGAATGAGAGAAACACAATGCATGGCTTGAAACCGGTACAGATTAGGCCTTTGATAAAGTATGGATAAAAACATTGTTTTATCCCCAATTTGAATTTGATCACAAGCTTGCAGGCATGGAGGGTATTTTTGTCTCTTTTATGTTTCTACACTTTATTCTTTCAGGTATGTGCAGGATCATCGTGAAAAAAATAGGCCCTTAAGTGGCAAAAAATTTAGAAAAATCAGAGATGGGAAACTTGACGTAAAAATTTGAATAAGTTATCTATATTATTTCAAAAATATGTAAGAATGGAATCTGTAGCAAATTGAATGTAGTTTCTAAACTACTAGGTTTAGTTTTTTTTTTTTTAAATCTATTTGGTGAAAATTTGAAATTTCAATGTAGTACTACTTAAATTTCAAGGAAAAAATAAGAAGTAGGTGTCTGTCTGACCACCCTAACCACAATAAAATGATAATATTTTAGACATAAGTAGAGGACTCATGTCCAGATGTGATGCATATTTTTTTGCAATTTTTTTCCAAGTAAATAATTAATTATGATTTTTTATTACAACTTTTAAAAAATACAAAAACTCGTATTTCTGACCACCTTAACTTGGTCAAAACTTCATGAAATTCAATTTTTCTTTTTTTAATCCTATACCATGTGAAGCATAGAATGTGATGCATGTTTTGGATTCCAAAAATGTGATACCATTTGAAAGTTATAGATTTCTTTCAATCAGCCTATCAATCAGGACTTTAGTTGTAATTCAAATAGAAAATAAATAATAATAACTTATTAAATTCAAAATAAAGCATAATTTATATTAGTGGAATGCTAAGAATCTCCTTTAAAAACCATTTTCATTTCATCAATTTTGGGTAAAAAAAATTTTTCCAGCCACATACCCTACAAATACCCATCATATCGCCACTTTTTGGCCGATCATGATCCTGCATATACCCTTTCCTTTCATTTATGCTTGGAGTACGTGGACAAAATTTTGAGAGCATGTGGGTATATATTACTACATAAAATTAAAGTTTCCTTTTGGAAGGCAAGACCAGATCTTCATCAACGAATGTAAATGGTTTTTGTCTCATTTAACATTTCCCTCCATCTGAAATGCAAATATAACTACAAATGGAATGTATTGTAACAATCCAATAGAAATAGGACATGTGTACTTTTTGGCTCGAAGCTTGTTTGCTCCTTCATTTCTATAAGAAGGAACTCAAGGCTAAAAGTGTTGGAAAATGTGCCTCAACTTATTGGCTTGAAATGTTTGAACTTGGTGTATTTTATTTTATGGCACGGGATCATTGAAAATCATAACTTTAGAACTCATGTTGTGGAGTTCTAGAAATTCATAATTCTCTGACATAAGTAAGTTGTGGGGTTCTGGATTCTCATAACCTCCCGACTTAGCAATATGGAGGCTTCCTTTGTTATCAGCATGTTGCAGGTTTGAAGAAATTCATAACCTCCAATAGAGGTTGTGAAGTTAGGATTTCGAGTGACATAGCGACTTCGTATGGATTGACTAAGTGGTGGACATCTATTAGCTTGATAACTCATGGTGAATGACGGAGGTAGTGGAGACCACAATAGTGTAATATAATATTATGTTGATCAACAATCATGATAGGACCTAATCCAATGGTGAACAATTATTCTATGCTCCTTTAAGGTGAAGACATATAGACTTTTGTGAAGTGAGCGAAATTGTTGAGCGGTTGACATATTTCAGTTTGATCAACAATTGATTAAGATTAAATCTAATAGTGCTCGCTAGTCCTACACCACTTGTGGTGGGTCTTGAGTGAATCTTGTAGGGTGTGCGGGCTTCAGACACGTGTCGTGGTGGAACCGAATATTTCTAGTTAGAAAGTGATGATTGGGTGCTAACTACAATTGGCAGTTGATTAATGGTTGATTTGGCAATTGAATGGACATCAAAGCCGATATATAGTTGAAATGATTGATTTTCTGGAACCAAAGTGACCATGGCTAGTTGATGATAATATAAATTGAATCACTCTGTATTGTGATGGGTTTGATCAATTGGTTAATGTTCTACATTGTATGTTTACGAGCATTGTAATAGTGTGAGAGAACAAATTTCTATTGAGAATTTGTGTACGAGGTTGATCATGGAAACATTTCCTATTATGAATTAACATCTAAGAGTGGAGTTTGAAACTCTATATGTAAACATTATTTACTATAATACAAAGTGACTTTACTTGGTGTGTGGGTTTTTCTCCCGTAAGGGTTTTCCCATGTAAATCTAGTGTTGAATTTTGTGTCTGGGTTTGTCTATTTGTTCCTATTTACATGTTTCTTAATGAACTGTAATTGTAATTGAAAAGTAAAATTACCATTTGCATTATTTATCCTATAATATTAGCATTCGGAAGGTGTTTTCACACCAAGCTTTCCTTACAAGTTGTATTAAAGCTTAGCCAGTTGTGTTATCCTTGTGGGTGAGTCAATTTTTTGTGTTAGTCCTGTCCAGTGGGAGTCTTGTAGATAAAAACTAGTTGTCTTGATTACAAATTGAGATGGGAAGCACATCAAGAAAAATAGAAATTGAAAAGTTTAATGGAAGCAATTTTGAGTTGTGGAAACTCAAAATGGAAGACCTATTGGTGGATAGAGATCTTTGGATTGTTGTTATGGGGACAAAACCATCAAGCATGAAATAAGAAGATTGGGACCTCATAGATAGAAAATCTAGAGGGTTGATAAGACTTTGTCTAGCCAATTTTGTACTCTTAAACATCCATGAGGAGAAAACTACATCTTCATTATGGAAGAAACTTGGTGATATTTATCAGGGAAATTCTCTGGTGAATAAGTTATTCTTGAGGAAGAAGTTATTTTCCTTGAAGATGGAAGAAGGAGCATCCATAGAAGACCATCTAAATTCATTTAATATTATTGTTGCACAGTTGGAATTTGTGGGTGTGAAGATAGAGGAGGAGGATCGTTGTATGCTTTTGCTATGTTCCTTACCCAATACATAGGATCATCTAGTAATGGCTATTGGAAGTACAACAACCACCTTTAAAATGGAAGACGTGGTTGTTTCATTATTGTCAAAGGAAATGTGAAGGAATTATTCTGAGATGGCCAAGGAGGCTCTTGCTATTTGGGGTAGATCAAAGGAGAGAGGCAAGAAGAAAGAAAAGAAGTACAAATCCAAATCTAAAGGGAAATATAAGTCTCCTAGAAAGAAGTCCAAGTCAAAATGCTAGAATTATGGGGAAACTAGTCATATTTGAAATGATTGTAAAGAGGATAAAAAAAAGAACAACTCTTCGGATAATGATTCCTCTCAAAGTGATGTAGATTCCTTCATTGCAATTTTTCCAACTCAGGCATCAAATGATGTCTAGTTGATTGACTTAGCCTATGCATCTTTTCACATGACATCTCACAGAGATTGGTTTACCAAGTGTGAAAAATATGCTAGTGGAAAGGTGTATCTAGCAAGTGATTCAGCTCTATAAATTGTTGGTCGAGGTAGTCAGAATTTGATTCCTCGACGAAAGAATAAAATGGATTGATGGTGTAATGCACATACTAGGTCTAGCTCAAAATTTTCTTTCTGTAAGTAAGGTTAATGATGTCGGCATGCAAGTTTCTTTCTCGAGTGGTGGTTGTAAGATGACTAGAGGCTTGATGGTGTTGGCTAGAGGTGCATGTATTGGTACTATGTACAAGTTGGATGCACAATTTTTTCAATGCAATAGTGTCTCTGTAAAGTTAGAAAAGGCTACTCATGTAGAGAAGGAGAACAAAGTTTTTCTACGTTCAAACTCTTTGGAGGTGAAACTCCCAATAGAGAAAACCATGTTGTAGAATCATAGACTTGGTGACATAGGAGAGAAAGGCTTAAAGGGTATGTGCAGGATCACGATGGGCCAAAAAGTGGTGATATGATGGGTATGTGGCTAAGAAAAAAATTTTACCCAAAATTGATGAAACAAAAAGGGTTTTTAAAGAAGATTCTCAGATTTCCACCAATAAAAATTATGCTTTACTTTGAATTTAATAAATAATTATTATTCATTTTCTATTTGAATTATGACTAAAGTCCTTAGTGATGGGCTGATTGAAAAACATCTATAGCTTTCGAACAATATCATATTTTTTAAATCTAAAACATGTGTCACATTTTATGCTTTGCATACTATAAGATTTTTTTAAAAATGAATTTCATAAAGTTTTGACCAAGTTAAGGTGGTCAGAGATACAAGTTTTTATATTTTTTAAAATTTGTAATAAAAAAATCATAATGAATTATTTACTTGGAAAAAAATTACAAAAAAATATCCATCACATCGAGACATGAGTCCTCTACTTATATCTAAAATATTATAAAAAAATATTATCATTTTATTGTGGTTAGGGTGGTCAGAAAGACACCTACTTATTTTTTCCCTAAAATTTAAGTACTACTACATTGAAATTTTCTTTTTTTACCAAATAGTTTTTTTTTAAAATAAACCTAGTAGTTTAGAAGCTATGTTCAATTTGCTACAAATTCTATTTTTACATATTTTTGAAATAATATAGATAACTTATTCAAATTTTTAAGTCAAGTTGCCTAACTTTGATATTTTGAATTTTCATCATGGCTTAAGGGCCTGTTTTTTCCATGATGATCCTACACATACCCTAAAAGCCTCGAAAAATAAAAATATGGTAGAAGGGCTTGATGATTGTAAACTTGAGTTCATTTTTTATGAACATTGTGTTTATGGAAAACAACATCATGTTTCATTTTACTCTAGTCCTCATAAGTCTTTTGGTATACTAGATTATGTTCACCCTAATGTATTTGGTCCTGTGGATGTTGTTTTGTTATCAAAGTTTAAATATTATGTTTCTTTTATTGATGACTATTCAAGAAGGGAATTTGTGTACTTTCTTAAAAGTAAATCAGAAGTGTCCAGTCACTTTAGAGAGTTTAAGAACTTGGTTGAAAATCAAATTGGAAGAAAAATTAAATGCTTAAGGACAAATAATGGAAATGAGTTATTTTCAAGAGATTTCGAAAGGTATTGCAAAGAGAATAGGATAAAAAGGGATAAAACTATGCATTATACTCCACAACAAAATGGAGTTGTTGAAAGATTGAACAAGACATTGATGGAAGGAGTGAGAAGTATGTTAAGCAGTGGTGGTCTAGAGAAGAATTTTTAGGTCGAGGTTATGGCTATAGCATGCTACTTGTTTAATAGTTCACCTAGTTCAACTCTTGTTGAAAAAACACCTATGGAAGCATGGTCTAGTAAGAATCCCTCTCTAAAACATATTCATATCTTTGGCTATGAAGCATATGTTTATGTGTCGATTGAAAAAAAGATCTAAGTTGGAAAAAAGGGCTATTAAATGTATCTTCATTGGCTATGGCATTGGTGTGAAAGGATGCAAACTTTTGAATTGTGTTACTAAGAAGGTTTTGTATAATAGAAGTGTAATATTTAAAGAGCTAAAACCTTATGTAGTTGGTCTACAGTCAGAGACAGAAGAAAAAGAGAAGAAGAATGATGTAGTTGAAATTCCTTGAACTCCAGATAAAGAGGAACTACAAATTCAAAGTGTACCTGAAACTGAGGAGAGCTCGAATAGCTCTGGGAGTTTTGAACAAGAATAAGAACCACAACCTCATCCTCAGCCTATGAGGAGGTCCCCATGTGAAAAGTGGTAACCTAAGAGGTATGGCTATTCTTTGTTGGATTCGAGTTGTGCCCATGCTTTGATTACTAGCACTGATGAGCCTAGGACTATAAAGGATGATATTAATTTGTTTGATTTAGATTCCTAATTGGAGGCCATGAATGAGGAAATGACATCTTTGAAAAAGAATGAAACCTAGGATTTGGTACCTTTTCCTGAAGGTTGAAAGCCTATTGGCTGTAAATGAGTATTTAAGAAGAAAATTGGTCTAGATGGCAATGTGGAGAAGTATAAAGCTAGGTTGGTTGTAAAAGTTTATTCCTAGGTGGAGGGAATTGATTATGGAGAAATATTTTCTCATGTAGCTAAGCTAACATCTATCAAATTTATATTGTCACTTGTAGCAACATTTGACTTAGAGGTTGAGCAGATGGATGCGAAGACAACATTTCTTCATGGAGATCTGGAAGAAGAAATTCATATGTCCCAACCTGAGCACTTTGTTGAAAAAGGTAAAGAAAATCTGGTTTGCAAGTTAAAGAAATTTATGTATGGTTTAAAAATCACCTAGAATGTGGTACCAAAAGTTTGACACTTTTGTGTTTTCATTGGGATTTGTGAGATTTAAATCAGGTCATTGTGTTTATTAAAAAATTGATAATGATTGTTTGCTTATTATTTCCCTATATGTGGATGATATGTTATTCTTTGGGAATAGTAAGGGTATGATTTATGCTTTAAAATCTCAGTTATCAGCATGGTGTGAAATGAAAGATTTAGGTCTAGCAAGGTGTATTTTGGGTATGGAAATTAGAAGGGATAGGGGAAGTAAAAAGATTTGTTTCAGAAAGAGTATGTTAATACTATCCTTGAGAGATTTAGTATGTCAAATTGCA
Organism: Sequoia sempervirens; assembly: GCA_007258455.2. Lineage (NCBI taxonomy): Eukaryota > Viridiplantae > Streptophyta > Pinopsida > Cupressales > Cupressaceae > Sequoia > Sequoia sempervirens. Next base: position 27,245,737 of record VDFB02252616.1, read on the forward strand.
AGCAGTTAGTTGTTCCAATGTTGCAGGGAACAAAGCTATCTATTGAAGATTGTCTGAAGTCTCCTACATAGATGGAGGACATGACCAGGGTGCCTTATGCAAGTGCAGTTGGAATTTTAATGTAGGCAATGGTTTGTACTAGGTCATACATTTTCCAAGTAATGAGAGTACTTAGTTATTATATGGCTAATCTAGGAAGATTGCATTGGGATGATGTGAATAGAGTTTTCAAATATTTGAAGGGTACCTCAGAGTATGCTTTGTGTTATAAAGGAAACTTGGTTGAATTATAGAGCTCTCTTAACATTCATGGGTATGTGGATTCTAATTGGGAAGGGGACATTGACAGCAAAAGATCCAATAGTGGATACATCTTCATGTTATTCCATGGTGCAATTAGTTGGATGAGCAAGTGGAATGCTATTGGCCTACTACAATGATTTAACAACTAACTCTTGTAGTTCTGATTTAGAGATTGGAAATCTAAACTAAATAGCTATCCAATCATCATGAAGGTGCATTTAACTTGTCAACCAAGGGACGTGAACTTGAAATGGGTCAGCACAGTAGGTGCACTAGGAACTCAAAGTAGCCATTTCCATTCTATAGCTAAGCAAGACACAATACTGAGAATTAAATTTCTTGGAAAGGAATAACATAAATGTTGTACATCAACCAAAAACTATACTAAGTTGAAATGCATGACAAAAATGGAAATCTGAGCAAAAAAATAGGAAACTACTTTGTCTTCTTTGGCTATAGGAATAGTCACAAAATGGAATTGTAGTGGTTGTAGGAATAGTCAATGCCAAATTATTAACTAATTACTGAACAAAAAGTAATAACTCTATTGAAATAAGCTAAAGGAAGGATTTCTCACCAAGTGGGCCCCCTTTGATGAGTATCCTCTACTCCTAATGAAAACTCAGATGCACAAACTCATAACTTCATTTTATTCACCAGGAAACATGAGTACAATAGATCAGTGTAACTATATTAATGAAAACCAAGAATGCAAGTACAATATCAAATCATGCAACCTCCTGAAAAGGAGCATCTAATCCTTATTTATACTACCAACTAAGAAAGGTGGTCAACTCCATGAATTGGGAGGATGCCACTTTAGGGAAAGTAGAGAAAATGGAGAGGTGGTTATGTGCACACGAAATTTGGTTAGACGTGCCTACAGATTTAGCACTACAATAATGCCAATATTCGCTCAACAACATTAAATTCCACTACAAGGAAGTTACATTCAATTTGAATGGGGAATCTCCTACCATCGACCTCCTTTGACCTTTGAATGATTCCCTTGTTGGATGTTATGGTGCATGCCCAGCTGGCGGTGCCTTCGTCAATTTAGTATCCTCAAATTATATTTGCATGGCAATGTTAGCATGCACAATAATTGCATATATATATATAACTTCCTTAAAGAAAATTCATTAACCACATGAAAAATTAATATAGAGAGTCCATATAACATGCCAATGTCATAAAATATTTGTAGAAATAAGATTAGGCCTAATGTCTATAGTTTGAGGAAATATCATAAAAAATATCAATACTTAACATCAAGGTTCATGACAACTTTAGCAAGTAAATCATAAATTTTACCCAAAATTAGAACATAAACTAGGCTCATCACTCCCCCCAACCTAAGGTTTTGCTGGTCCTCTAGTAGGGGAAGGGTTGTTCTTCTGCTTGGTCAATGCTCTAAAATTTTCAACTAACAATTTTCCTACATCAGTGTTTGTTGTGCGTAAATTAGGGTCCCAATAGAATCCTCCAAATTTGTCCAATCTGCTCCATCATTGTCTATCTACAACAATATCATAGTGGTAAAACCTAAAGTTTGATATGGGCCACATTAGAATGGGTGGCTAAAAAGTCAGGGGAAGGGTATAATGGCATGCTATGGTGAATTTCCATATTAACATACAACAATTAATTGAATACACTAAAGATAATTAAGATATAGCAATTAATGTGCACATACTTGAATGTGTGGAGAATTTGTTGCAAATATTGTGGAGAAATTATTGCTCACCTTTTTAGGAAATAAGTTGAGCAATTAATGAAAATGAGGTGGGATGAGGTGGAGTGGAATAAAGTGAAGTGATGGAAGAGAGAGAAAGGTGGAGATGGATGGGTGGATGGGTGAAGAAATGGACTCCCACAAAAGTGGAATTCTTTATTATGACAAGTACATACCTTAATTATCAAGAAGAAGGGACACTAGGTCCACTTCCTTCAGTTGCATGAAGCTTAGGTGCATCATGCTGAGTGAATTGTTGTAGGAACTCCTCCTTGGAAGTTGGCTTGTGATACAATTTGAGGTGATGACCATTGACAAGTAGCTTGAATCTGACTGGGTCAATAGTAGTGAGTTATACAACACCATTAGGGAATACTTCAACAACCTCATATGGTCCTAACCACCTCATTGGTGATTTTACAACATTGTCCTGATATCTAGAATCATAAAGCAATGTCCAATCTCCTAGTTGGAATTTCTTGTCCTTGATGAATTTATCATGCCACTTAATTCTTTCATTTTGCACTAACTTTGTGTGATGCAAGGCTACTCTCCTCATCTCATCCAAAGTATTAAGCTATAGGATTATTTCTCTTTATACCTCAAAGATATCCATCCCCAAGTCTATTGCAATCCTAAGAGTCTTATGTTCAAATTCAATGGGCATCATGGCTATCTTCCATAAAACAACTCAAATGGAGTGAAGTCTATAGTTATTTTCCAATTAATTTTGTAGGCCCAAACAACTTCTGGTAATCTATTTTCCCAATACTTTTTATGAACAACCACTATTTTGGTCAAGAGGGCTTCAATCTCCCTGTTAGTCACCTCAACTTGGCTATTGGCCTAGGGGTGATAAGGAGCAGACTTCTTGTGTCTTATGTTGTACTCATTAACTAGTGCTACAACAAGAGTTGATGTGAATTGAGCCCCTTGATTAGTCACTATCTCTCTTGGAACTCCATACCTTGTGAAAATCTCCTCATAAAGAAATTCTACAACCTTGTTATCTGTTGCATTCTTTATGGCCTTAACTTCTACCCACTTAGTTACATAATCAGTGAAAACTAAGATATAAGACTTACCATTTGATGGAGGATCAATGGGTCCTACAAAATCTAGTCCCCATTTATCAAATGGAGTGACTACTACCTGAGGGAAAAGTGACATCTCATCAGATTTGGTTGGTCTACCCATTCTTTGGCATCTATCACATTTTCTTGTATACCTTCCTGCATCTTTCTGAGAGTGTTGACCAGTAATATGCTATGCTCAAAATATTAATTGTTGTCCTCTTGGACTGCAAAATTTCCTCCACATGGTTAGTTGTGGCATGCATGAAAAATGGCATATGTCTCATCTTCTCTCACACATCTCCTCATGGCATGGTCTAGTCCAATATAAAACAAACATCTAGTAGTCCATGAGAAAGGAAAATATTTTTCAATGAGTGCCCTTCTCTCTTTTAGAGAGAAGGAGGAGGAACTCTACCTGTGACCAGATAGTTAGCTATGTAATGCCCCGCCGTGTGAACCCCAAAGGACAACAAAATACCACACTAATTTTTTTTTTTGAAGGTGAAACATTACATAAGGTGAATATGTACAAACATTAAAATATGATCAAATATATGTTACGTGACAAAACCTAACTAGTCCCATTAGGTTACATGGTTGCATTACACATAAACATCCCCAACCAAGACATTGTTAAAGATAATGCCTAGAAGTTAACAAAAGAAGCATGCATTCACAATATAACATAATCATACATTCATCCAGGATCAATAGCGATGAAAAGATACATCCATCATTCTATGTCCTCTAGGGTACATGGGTTGGCATTACGAAACCTAAACTTTTACCAAAAGCGAAAGCTAATAAAAACCAAGATTACATAGTGATGACATACAACCCTTATGAACAAAATATAGGAAAATATATTCATTATGTATGACATTTTAGCTCATAGATCAATATTACAAAGGTGGAGCATATTTCTACAAATACAACCCATCATGAATACAATAGTACATTACATAATGCTTCCCTTATATCAACGAGAAGAGTATATCAAATACAAGTATGATACATCAATGAAGAATAGGGTACAAAATGAGGTCCAATCTTCAACCAAGTGGAGCTCTGGGAAGTCTGCATTTGCTTCTGCATCGCGAACACAACCTGGGAACCCAATGGGTGCATAGCACATTCCACCCGACCATGTGGACCCAAAGGTCCACCCCCCGTGCTAGGAGATGACAAGAAAGGATCCACATCCAAACAAGGTCAAGCAAAAAGGGCTAACTCAACACTGACATAAATCAACATCAAACAAGTACAACACTTGTTTAGGAAACCCTTCCAAACAATTTTGAAAACAAGACTCACAACAACAAGGGTGTACTAAGCATAAAAGCCACAAAACAAATACACATGCGAGGCATGAACCATCTCACTCAAAATCATAACCAAAGGAAAGGAAAATTATGGAATAGGGTACACCCACAAGCTCAAAATAGAAATAATGGAAACACAAAGGTCTAATCATGGGAAAATTCCACATAAAATAGGTTTCCCATCGCCTCTGGAAGCCTAACAACCTACCACCCGTGACTATCCTTCAGAAGTAACTTAACATTCAGGTTCCCATCATATCCAAATCATGTCTAGACATAAAATTACCTCAAAAGTGAAATAAAACAAAAGGAAAATATGATCAACATAGATTCACTAATATGCATAAAGAGTCAATTCCAAAGAGTACTCAAGGTAAATAAATAACTATCTAACATGTTCAAGATAAACTATAAGTGTCCATTCACTTTAAAGTACACACAATCCAATTCTACTAAAGATAATGTAGAGAATAATTAATTAATTATCTGTAATTAAATTTATTTCCACCATAAAATCCTTTGATCAAATAAGCACTATGAAACTCTTCATATAGAGCTATCAAATTTCTCTTAATTTAAAATTCTCAACCTGAACATTTGTTTACTTCAAAATAATTAAAATCTAATATATATAACCTAAATTTATATTTGTTAAAATAATAAATTTAATTCAAATGTAACATATTTGTTTTAGGCAAATAAATTTATGCAAATCACAAATCTATTAGCAAATGAATTTGTAAACAATTTTAACTTTAAATAACCTGCAAATAAAACTAAATTTTAAATGCACTATCCCAATATTCACGACACTCATTTTAACTCCCCGCCATATCCATAATTACGAATAACCTAACTTGGTAAAAATATGCATTTATTACATCATATTATAAATTCATGAATAAATTAACTCTACGAAGATTTAAATATATATACATAAACTATGAGTAAAATTTTAAATTTAAAGAAAGACAAATTTTACCATTTAAACAAGATAATTCAAACAACCTACTTCACATTAAATAATATTTATATTCATTTATAAATCACAACATGAATAAAATTAATTTGATATTCATTTTCCTACTAGCACTTTAATCTAAAGAAATTTGAGATAAAGTTACAACCCAATAGACGAAAATTCATAATGATAATTTACCTTGAGATTTCAAAAGAGTGGATAAAATATTTATGATTTACTTTAATTGTGAGTAATAACTACCTATTAAACTCAAATGATTATATATTTATTTTTAAATCAAAATTTAAAATTATCAATATGAATATTAATATTCAACAATTTACAATTCTAATTTAACAAAAGAAATTCTAGGGTAAAACTCTTTTTCCAATGTAAGCTAACTAATTTGTTTATCTAAGTGAGGAATGACAATAATAACTTGGCTAGGGTTAGGTGAAAGGTAAATGGCAAGGTTTCCACTCGAACTATTCTAAAATAATGGAATTAACAACAAATTTTATTTTATTTTTAAGTAATTACCATTTCACTGGATTATAAACAGCTAATCTCATATGTCTTAATCATTATCCATATATATATAATGATATATACATATTTACTTATGCTTATCTACAACTTCAGTTATTTAAATATTTATTCTTTACGAAAGAAAATAGAAAATATTTTATTTTATTACATTGATCTTTTTTTTAAAAAAATATATAAATATTTATAAGGAAAAAAAAAAGGGATTATTTAATAAGCATAAATATTTATAATAGACGGTTATAAGTAAAGAAAATGGTCTTAAACATATTAATTATCTTTATAAGATGCAAACACCTCTTAATTAAAAGAGCACTGAACGTGGCAAGCTTTTAGGGAAAAGAAAAAGGATTATTTTAAAATCTCAGAAGCAATCTTTAAAAATCAGATTTTATTTTATTTATTTTTGTTTTAACAAAATGCACATCACATGTCGTAGAGGATTTATTTCTTAATTCAAATTACAAACCTAAATTCAAGTGTTGCGGTAAAGACCGGATGTAAAAGTGATCAGAGAAGCTATTTAATCCACTACATGAAATCACGTCTAAATGCAACAGCTGCAGAAGTTTTCCAAAGGTTTTAGGAAGGTTATAAAATTTACTGTGCTCTTCCAAGACTAAATGTTGCAGCTGAGAAGAGTAGCGAAGGGTAAAGGGAGATTATTTAAATTTATGCACCCTACAAAATCTAAATACTGCAACTGAGATAGATTGCCAAGATATCAGGGGAATTAAGTATGTATGCAACAATTAGAAGGAATATCCCAAGGCCACTGGTGAAAGCAATAACAATTTAGCAGCTATTGAATAATCAAGAAAGGGGTTTAAAATTAAAATGGCACATGAAGCATAACAATAGACATTACCCTCACCCTTCTGGAGTTTCTTGTGATTACATTGACCATCTGCGATAGATTGTCAATAAAAATTCAAGAAGGTTATTTAAACTTTAATAATCCCTATTTTGTTTAAGTGCTGCAGTTGAGACAGGCTAACAAAATATAAAATTGTGGAAGCAATGACAAGGCAAGTGAGCTGATTGACAGAATGCCATGGGTGAAAGAAGATACAGAACTAAAGCCTTTATGAATAAGATACAATAGAATTATTTTAAAATAAATTGGAGCACCACATCAATGGTCCTAGCCATGGATAAATTCCTAAAGCTCTAGCTTTACACATTCCCATACTACCAACTCATACCATGATAAAACAGAGTTATGAGAATCTTCAGATCTCATTCGTGCAATGCAGACCCAAGATTTAGGCAATCATAGAGATTATCTAAACCTCTACAAACATCTAAGTTCAAGTGTTGTAGCTGAGACAAGCTGATAAGATATCAGAGAGGCTATTTAATTTTTTATTAGAAATCTAGGCTAAAAATACTACAATAGTGATAGGTCACCCATGATATCAGGAAGATTATATACTCTAAGAAGAAATAACTCAATGCCATAGGTGAGAGAAATTAAGACACAACAGCTAATGAAGAATAATGAAGAGATTCAAATGAAGTTAACACATGAAGCATATATAAAAAAAAATTAGAATACATGCAAACCCAATTTGTTTTGACTTTGCAAATCAAACAAAAATTAGAGGAACCAACTTGAAGAATTTGCAGCTAGAGATGTTGTAATTCCCTCTACAACTTCCTCTCTCTCTCTCTCTCTCTCTTTTTTTTTAATATCCTCTCCCAAAAGTTTTTCTCCCAATTCTCCTATATCCCTTTTTCCTCTGTCACCCCCCAAATAAATTCCCATAAGAATCCAAGGTTTCTTTCTAAAAGAAAGGTTTACAGGTGGCAAGATTGCCATTTTCCCAAATTACATCTGGCACTCTAAATTTACCCTGCTTAACACTTGGAGAAATTTAACAAATCAATAAATCTACCCCCACTATTCTTGATTGTAGTCAAAGGTTTACAAATTAATTTCAATATTTTAATTATATCATGCTTTCCTCGATTTTACCCAAACTGAGTTGATTCGTGATAATTCATGCTTACTCAACTTAATAAAAATCTCAGGTGGGTAAAACTTTTAACTATATAATTATATTGAAACGCAAAAGAAATATAAATTTGTATTTTTAAATGATGGATATATAAATTTTAAATTTAAATTTAAATTATTTAGAGGGATGTAATAAAATATTACATCTAAAATATATATATTTATTTTTCACTTCATCCTTAACAATAATTAATTAGATAATATTATTTAATTAAATAAATAATATTATTTAATTAACTAACAATATTATTTGATAGATAATTGGGAATTTACATAGCTAAAATTAAAATATTATTTTATTTATAATTAATAAAATTAAATACCGACAATTAAAATAACATTCTTTTAATTTTACAACCACAATTTAAAATTTTCAAACTAATCTAATAATTAATTAAATCTTCACAACACACATTAATAATTAAATTTAATGTTTAATATCAACCATAATACTAACCACTGTTGTATTAATTTAACTATTTTTAATAACGATACACATCTAAATCAAACAATTAACACATTAAAATTGCCACTTAAAATGAACGGCGTAAGGCAAGACGATACCAAATAGAACGGGAACTGATGGACGACATCGTCAACCAATGACGGGACGATAGACAGAGATGGGGATACTTTCTTGTCAAATCCCTAACCACATCATATCCATTGGGTATGTTGGGCACGCTTGGACCCGACGGTGCAGGTGGAGTCAGTGCCCGGTACCTGCAGTCCTACATAAAACAAAGTGTCGAAACAACATATATATAGTCAATGTATTACACACCATGAGAGAGAATTATAGTGTAGCAGGGTGCTCACAGATGAGCGATGCAACACCGTCCCCCTCACCCAAACCTCAAACAATAGCACATCATCATAAATATCATGAAGCAATTATTAAACAATTTGCATAACCACACAGTATAGCATAATCAGTTAAAGACAAACACCATGAATCATTATATCATTAACATCATAAAACAGTATCATGTGCATTCAAGCAAAACATATAAGTCAAATAGATGAAACAATCACCAACGTAATCATGAGTATACATCAAACATAAGAAATATTTGAACAGCAACAACCACATGCACATAAAGGTATCATAGGAGTACAATAACATGAGAGGCATTACATCCTATGTCAGCATACCATGGTGTTTGTACACTGATGGAGAATAGATGATCATTAGGAAAAGAGTCATTTATGGCTTGATTATCTTTTGATGTATTCAGCCTTGAGAGAAAATCTACAACAACATTGGCCTTCCCTAGTTTATCCACAATGGTTATGTCAAACTCCTGCATCAACAATAACCATCTTTCCAGCCTACCAGAGATCAGAGGTTTATTCATGAGATATCTAAAGGCTACATGATTATTGAGTGCAAAGATTTGGTAACCTGTTATGTAATGCCTAAATTTTTTCAAGGCATAGATCACTACCGACATTTTTTTCTTTATTACTATATAGTTGAATTCAGCTCCCTGCAAATTTTTGCTTACAAAATAAATGGAATTTTCAATAGCTCCTTCTTTATGTCCTAAGACTACTCCTATGGCATAATTTGATGCATCTGTATGGATGTGGAAAGGAATCTCTCAATTAGGTCCTTTGAGTATAGGATCATAAGTCAAGGCTACCTTCAAATCAAAAAATGCCTTTCCACAATCTTTAGCCCACTAGAATTCAGCATCTTTAGTGAGGGGAGTATACAATGGTGTTTCTATTTTTCTAAAATCCTTGATGAAATGCCTATAATATCCTACATGGCCCAAGAAACTCCAAACATCCTTCTATTTTGTAGGTGTGGGCAGATTTGTGATCACTTCAATCTTTACAGGATCTACTTGGATTCCTTTGTGAAAGATGTAGTGTCCAAGAACTACACCTTCCTACATCATCATGAAGCACTTTTCACTATTTAAAGAGAGATTGTGATCTTCACATCTCTGTAGTACCTTCCTAAGATTCTCCAATGCTTCATTGAAATTATCACCATAGGTGGTGAAATCATCCATATAAATTTCCATGCAATCATAAGAAATGTCTGAAAATATGTTGATGAATTCCCTCTAAAAAGTTGCAGGTGCATTGCATAAGCCAAATGGGAGTACCAAGTAGTCATAAGTCCCCCATGGATAGGTAAAGGTGGTCTTCTCCTGGTACTCTGGTGCAATTTGTATTTTTTTATAGCCACTAAATCCATTTAGAAAAGAAAATTATTTCTTTCCTGCAAGTGAGTCCAAAACTTGATCTATGAAAGGTAAGGGAAAATGGTCCTTTTTGGTGGCAGCATTGAGTTCCCTATAATCAACACAAACTCACTATTTCCCTCCTTTTTGGGGTAGAATCACTAATGGAGACACCCACTAGCTATTTGAAGTGGGGTAGATAAATCCTACATCTAGCAATTTTTGCAATTCTCCTTTTACAATTTCTCTCAGTGTAGGGTTGATTTTTCTTTGTGGCTATCTAAATGGGGTGCAATCATATCTGATGTAAATTATTTTAGTGCAAAGCTTAGGTTTCAATCCCTTCATCTCATGATAGTCCCACACAAATGCATGCTAGTGGGTCCTCAATAAGTTTTCCAATAACAATTATTGTTCATCACTCAGTTTGTTGTTAACATTCAGATACTTTCCTTCTAACACCTATACTTGTGTAGTTGACTCTAACATAGATGCTTCATTAACACATGGTACCTTGAGTTCATATGGAAGAAATGTATTGGACATACCTATTGCTACAAGGAGTTTGGCTACAAGAAGAGTGGCTACAGGAAGAACGTCTACAGGAAGAATGTCTACAGGAATAGTGGTTGTAAGAAGAGCAAACAGAAGTGTCTTGACTTGAGTAGCAGAATAAGAAGATGATGCTTCCTCGACTTCACAATGGCTCTAAAGGATGTTATCCAATACTTCATCTTTGTCTTGAAACTACATGAAGGAGATTCTTCCTAACATCATAAGCTATGCGACAGAATTAACTTTCGCGGCCTCTTCACCAACATGTGGCCATACGGGATTATCCTCATCATGGGATGGTTGAGCAGGAGGATAAAGAACAAAATTTTTAGTGATCTTCCCATTAGAAATGGTCATGTCACCTAACTGGAATCCAATATATGCATTTGCAATCACTAACCATGGCCTTCCAAGAATAATGGGATACCTACCTAGTGTAGCTTTAAGAGAAATAATCATGAAGTATGTTGGGTACTCCTAGGAGTCTAGAATTACCGCAAGGTCCTCCACTATACCATCAAGCTTAATAGTAGAACTATCAGCAAGCTGCAAGACAGTAGGAGTAGATCTTATTATTGCAATGTTTAGTTGTTGCAGGATGTCCTTAGTCATTACATTTATTGGTGCCCCTAAATCAATTAGAGCATTCTTTATTTGAATCCCATTTATAACAACTGCTACCACAGGACTACCTAGGTCATTATACTTAGGGATAGTCACTTTCCCAAGCATGATGTCAGCTAGCTGTCCCACCACATGAAGCGTAGTGGGGTCTTTCTTCTTCCTACCTAGCTTCTTAAGGCATGCTTCCTTGATTGTCTTTCCATAGATTGGAACATCGTTTTATGATCTGGAATAGTGGTATTTGGACACATATATGCTTTAGTTGATCTATAATGTCAAAAGTTGTGTCCTCCTTTTCTTCCTTGTTCTTGGAAACTTCCAATTTATGAGGAAATTGTGGTTCTTGTTTATTCTACTTGACTTGGACTAGTTCATGTTTTTTAGGTGCACTTGGTTGAATGAGATCATTTAGAGGTTCCTCTTCCTCTTCCATAGAAAGCTCAATGATGATGGGCTTGGAAGGGGCCAGTAAAGTAGTTCATGAATGCAAGTGGATGCCACTTACACTCACAATATATGCAATTGATTTGAATCAACAAAGTATACAGGCTGCTACTATGGTTTTTTATTTGGATTGGGTGTGGGCTGAGCTAGTAGCTGAGTATGTTTAGGTGCATTTGAGCTTGGATTAGCAGTTGGAGGCATTATGGTAGGCTGCTAGGGTTGAGAAGGTGGCTGCATGTAGTTGGTTGTTTGGGTAGGCCATTGTTGTCCTCCCCTCCATTGATTTGTTTGCTACCAATTTCCTAGAGGTGGTTGCCAATGCCCTTGAAATTAGTGCCAATTCCCTTGAGGTTGTTGCCACTGGGGTGGAGAGTTTTGATGATTGAGCCAAGCACTTGGAGGGTTACCCCAAGGGTGTGGTGGATATCCTCCATAACTAGATGGATATGTGGGTTTCCATAGGTTAATAGATGAATAAGAATTGAAATATGGCCCAACATAAGAGAGTGGATCTGGTGGCATACCTTGTCTTGGAGACCAAGGCCTCCTTTTGCAACATAGTAGACTTGATCTTGTTTAATCTGAATTGGCTTGAACTCAGGTGCAATCTGCTTACTTTCAATATTAGCTACCATCTTGCATCTACAACCCTTCTTCTTTTTTCTACAATGGGGGAAATACTTTGCCAACATTGTCTCAGCCTCCTCTTGTTTCTTCTTGGCCTAAAGTGTATCTAGCCGAGTAGCTAGATTGTTTACAATGTCTTGCTTGAAGTCTGCCAGCAAATGAGTATTATCCACTCTTGAGACTCCACTAGTAGATGAATTTACTAAGCTCTCCCTTTCTTTGAAGCTACCCTAGATTAGTTCTGATATATTTTCTTGATATCCTCCTAAGGGACTTGGGAGATATCTCCTCCTCCCATTAGGTCCAAGGCATCAATACAACTATCATTGATTCCTCTTAGAAAAATTAGCTCTTGTAAGTCTTCATTAAGTGTATGGTGTGGAGATTTTTGTAGGAAAAATAGAAACCTTGTAATGTAATCCTCCAGGCTCTCATCTTCCTTTTGTTGCATCTTATAGATGTCACCTCCTCTCATGTAACTTCCCCTGCAATACTCATTATATTTCTCAAGGAATTATGTCTTCATGTCCTCCCAAGTTTCCACAATATCTCTGCCTAGGCGCATGAACCATCTTAATGCAGCTTCTTTCAGAGTGGTAGGAAATAGCTTACCCCTATGGGCATCAGTGGTATAGTCATAACTCCTGCAGAGTATTTCAAACTCAAACAAGAAGGTATCAGGATCTTCCATGACAAGTCCATAAAACTTGGGGAGTGTTGAAGTATGAATATTTTTTATGTTGTCAACTTCATTCTGATGGGAAATGGGGAAAGGAAAAGCTAGTTGGTTAGGTTTGTTTCTATTTGCATCATCCATGCCTACTTGATGTAGTTCCAAAGCAAAGGGATTCTCAAGCTGATTTTGGTCTTTAGAGGAAACTTCAGAGCTAGTCAGATCAGGAAATGCATCAACAAAGGGGAGTGAATCTTCTTCTTCTTCTCTTGCAAAGTTACGATATTCAACTAGCTAGAATGGATTAGGATTGTTAGGAAGGAATCTCCCATAAGCATCCCTTCTCCTTCCTCTATGAATGCGGTATCAGCTCACTATCAACCAGCTCACACAAAGAATTGGTAAAGAATAAGAGGGGTCATTACTTCCTAAATAAGGGGTACACTAAGAACAACTTTCAAAAATACTATAGAAAGAAAAACTACCAAAGAATCCAAATAAATTCCCTAGTTTGACACCATCCCCGACAATGGTGCCAAAAATGTTGGCCTCCTACAATGATTTAACAACTTAGCTCTTGTAGTTGTGATTTATAGATTGGACATCTAAACTGTATAGGTATTCAATCATCATGAAGGTGCATTTAACTTGTCAGCCCAGTGACATGAACTTGAAATTGGTCAGCATAGTATGCACTAGGAACTCAAAGTAGCCATTTCCATTCTATAGCTAAGTAAGATACAATGCTAAAAAGTAAATTGCTTGGAAAGGAATAACATAAATGTTGAACATCAACCAACAAATATACTAAGCTGAAATGCATGAAAAAAATGGAAATATGAGAAAAAAAAAAAGGAAACTACTCTGTCTACTTTGGCTATAGGAATAGTCATAGAATGGAATTCTAGTGGCTGCAGGAACAGTCAGTGCCATATTTTTAACTAATTACTGAAAATAAAGTAATAACTCTACTAAACTAAGCTAAGGATGGATTGCTCACCAAGTGGCCCCCTTGGATGAGTATCCTCTACTACTAATGAAAATTCAGATGCACAAACTCAGAAATTCATTTCATTCATTAGGAAACATGAGTACAATACAACAGTGTAACTATATTACTAAAAACCAAGAATGCAAGTACAATATCAAATTGTGCAACCTCCTGAAAAGGAGCATTTGATCCGTATTTATACTACCAACTAAGTAAGGTGATCAACTCCACAAACTTGGAGGATGCCACTTTAGGGAAAGTAAAGAAAATGGAGAGGTGATTACGCACACATAGAATCTAGTTAAAGTTCCCGCAGATTTAACACAGCAGTAACACCAATATTCGCTCAACAACATTAAAGTCCATTACAAGGCGATTACATTTGATTTGCATGGGGAATCTCCTGCTGTCGACCTCCTTTGACCTTTGAACAATTCCCTTGTTGTACGTTATGGTGCATGCCCAGCTGGCGATGTCTTCCTCAATTTATGAATTAACATCTGAGAGTGGAGTCTGAAACTTTGTATGTAAACATTATTTACTATAATAAAAAGTGACTTTACTTGGTATGTGGGTTTTTCTCCCATAAGGGTTTTCCCACATAAATCTGGTGTTCAATTCTGTGTGTGGGTTTGTCTATTTGTTCTTTTTTACGTGTTTCTTAATGAACTGTAGTTGTAATTGAAAAGTAAAAGTACCATTTGAATTATTTCTCTTGTAAGATTGGCATTTGGAAGGTGTTTCCGCACCAAGATTTCCTTACAAGAAGTATGGGTTCATCACTTGTTAAATGATCACAGAGAATTTTGTAAAGAGATACAAAGATCATTTTAAAGTTTTGTCTTAGGTTTTGAGTCTGTCAATATGCATATGTAATTTTTGATGAACGTATTAGCAATTGAATAGAAAATGGTGCAAATTCAAGACCATTTATTTCTTGTATACTTTTTTCATGGATTATGAAAAAAATGATCAAGGGTTATTTATTTTTCTTCATTTATTTCCAGTGGATGTATAGTTTTGTTCTTTCTTTAATTCAAAGAATTGATGAAAATTCTTAGGATGAAGCTATAGGTTCATGCAAATTGAATACTAGGATCTTCATAAGAAGTTATGGTTAGGAATACAATGAATGTGATGTTGTAATGCATTATTGTCAAAGCTTAATGATGCTATGTATTATTCTATTGTAAAATTATATATGTGTTGAGATTGACTCTATTCCTAGGTTAAGGCACTAATCTAAGTGATTGTTCATGATACATCTTGTTGATCATTCAGTAACAAATCAATTTTATAAGAAAAATTTCAAATGGACTATAATTTTTGTTATTTTATATTAAGTTTCTCCATTCTCATGCTTTAAATGTTTAGTGTTGTCAAGGAGTAGCCAACTTCTTAATACATTCCATTTATTGAGCTATTATATGAGATTTTTTCTATTATTTGCAATGTACTTAGTCATTTGGTGTAGAGGTCTTTAAGTACATTGAGGGATCACCCTCCCGAGTCTTGTAGAGCCCAAAGTGCAGGAGGAAAGCATTGTTTCTTTCACTCATTCATTGGCCAATCCCTTTAGGTTTCTGAGAATTGGAAATGGAAAATACCATAGGCTTCCTTGAAGATCAGCTTGGTTCCTGAAAAACAACCAATGGACTAGAAACTCTATGGGGGACTAGATTTATGAAAATATTCATGTCACAATATTATTTATCCAAGCATTGTGATTAGAGTCACATACATTCATAATGGGATGTAAATTTTGCAAAAAATTGTCCAATTTTGTTGAAATCTTGTTGAATTCACCCACCATTTATCAAATTGAAGGTCATTTGCATAAATATTGTTAAGTCTTCATATGTCCATGAAAATTCTCCACCTAGGGTATTGAGGTTTGGCTTAAGAGTTCTTTGTGTCTGGAAATCCTTGTAATTATTTAAAGATCTCCATAATGGTTATCAATATTTTATAATTCCCAATAATTTTGGGTGGTGACTCTGAAGTCTTCGCAATAGTGTGCATTATTTGAAGAAGTTAAGAAAATATTGAATTAAGAAGAATTGTAGAAGAAAGATGAGGAAAATGAGAGCTCACATGAAGAAGCATCCAAAAGAGAAGCTCGAAGGCAAGCTTCAAAAGACTCCCAAGTAGAAAGGTTAATGGGTGCAAAAGGATGCAAATTCCAATCAATGGATTCCACCTTCATGGGCCTCAAATAGTGAAAATACAAGTCTACTCCACATCTTGTCCCTTGAACTAAAATTCCTTTAATAAATTCTTGTAGTCATGAAAGTTAGGATAATTTATTAGGATTAGCCTATGAGTATGAAGATGATTCTTAGAATAAGACTATTACCAATACCCATAGGTCTAGACCTAGGCAATCAATAAGTAGAAGCAAGAGCCATCACTATAATGTTGCTATTGCCGGTGACATTCTCCCTCCCACATCTAATGGATATTCACCTTTACCACTTGATTTGTTAACTGAAACTAATGATGATGCTTAGAACTTAATAGATTTAGAAGAATCTTTTGGTTTAGAATTCACTCTCCCAAATCCTGAAGAGGTGTTTGGGGATGTTACTACTCTTAGAAGACAAGTTCAAATCCAGGCTGAGATAACGAGAAATAAGGATAAAGAAAGGGAGGAAAAGATTAGGAGTGCTATGAATGAAAGAGAGAGTCTAATAAGATAATTGGATCAAATGAGACTTCTAAACCAAGCTAAGCTTGAACCAATTACCACATGCCCTATTGTGTATGAAATTCTTGACAAGAAGACTCAACTTGAACCTACAAAAGATACCAGTATGAACACCCAGACTAAATCTACAGTCACTAGTAATTTTTCCCAACACCCTATTGAAAATGTGTCTATCCCACCACTTGATAACTTAGGTAAATATCCTATACAAAATTTAGCTATCAATGAAAAATATACATCCAAAAAGCCTCGCTTACCTCCCAAACTAGACCCTACTATGGATCAATTAAGGAAGGAAAATGAGGCTCTCAAAAAGGAATTAGAGAAGATGGAGATTCTAGCTAAAAATTTTGAGATGAAGAGAAAGCTTGATTTCATGAAAACTTCATGATCAACAAAAGGTGCTATAGCATCTAGTTCACAGGATCCCTCTCAGTCTACTATGAAGCCTACACCTTCAGTAGATGAGAAAAACTTTGGTCACATAGATAAATCCACCTATAATTCCAAGTCCATGAACACAAGTAGTAATGATTGTGCTCACAATAAATTCACTAGAAAAAATGTGGATCATAAGAGAGGAGGTGGAGAAGCTAGTAGGAACAATGAGGACAAAGATAATCAATTTCATAGGCGGCCTATGTAACTAGAAAGATATTGGAGATTGTGCTTTGATGGGATCCCTAGATACCCAAATCCCATTGATAATGATATCAGGGTTGTGTTGAATAAGTTTACTGGAAACAATGCAATTTATGGGGAGGATCATTTAAGAGGTTTTTTGAACATGTTAGATGATTATAAGGTAGAGCATGAGGATGTGGTTATGAATTTTTTCATGCAGTATCTAATAGAGGATGCCAGGGATTGGTATAGAGGTTTACCAAATGGTGGTAGCATTGGTTCATAGGAGAAACTCAAGAGAGTCTTTAGAGAGTGGTATGGAGATAAAACTAACCACAGTTTTATGCTCAATGAATTTAATAATATCACCAAAGGACAAAATGAAATGGTGTCTAATTTTAATGTCAAATTTCAAAAGGCTATGAACAAACTACCACAAAAATTGAGGTTGAATGATTCAGTATGCCCTGTCACTTATTCTAATGCATTTGATGCTAATATGGCTTACAACTTGAGAGATAAATACCCTCAAACTTTGAGGGATGCTTTCAAGATTTATTTGCATATTGAGAGTAATATTAGAGCCTCGGTAAGGTGGGAAGAAGAGATGACATTAAAATTTTGAAGAATCCGAAAGATAGACAAGAAAAGGCTTTTGGCTCAAATCCTACATATGATGAGAGATGGGAAAATTTGATGAATACCCTCAAAGATATAAAATATATTATGGCCAAGAATGAGAATGGGCTCCGAAATAACAAGCAACAGTTTCAAAAAAATGAAAATCCCCAAGGCTTCAAGATTACTCTTACAAGACCAACTGGTAGAATGGAAATCCAGTCCCAAATAATTAGAAAGGTAAACAAGATCAGGTTACACCTAATCCCTTGCAAAAAAATTCTATAAATTTCACTGTTGAGACCCCTTTGTGCATGGTTTTTTAGTTGCCACATTCTCCTCACCAATGCGTAGTTGCACAATTCATAGAAGTTGAAGAAGGTGCGCTAGAAGGCTATGATCAGTCTCATGATGGTGATGTTGAAGTCAATATAATTATGAGAAGGTTAGATTTTTATGATAATAAATCCTCATCTGATGTGGAATCTCATGAGCTTGATGTGGATGGCTAGAGTGTAATGAGTTTGGCTATCTCACTAATTACAATCCTCAATTTTCTATTTTTTTTAATAGAACCAAATAATTATAAAATGGTGGCAATAAAGAGGAATAATTAAATGGTTTTCAATAACTTATTCAAATGGAATAACATGCAAATCAATAAATCAAGGTATATCAAAAGAATCTCAGATAAGCGATTTATCAATATAAATGAGAATCATCTTTATTCAAGTAAATAACTTGCAAGTCAACCTAACTGACCAATCTATGGGTTCTTACACAAGAAAGGCTTTCTCATCAATGTGTCAAACACTTAGACCTGCAAGAAAATGTTAGTGAATAGGGGTTTTCCTTGGTCAAACCTTGTTTTGGTATTCAAACCTTGAAATGAAATAAAATAAGATACATGAACAAAGAATGATCACATTATGTTATAGTAGCTCACTGAAACTCTAGAATTAAGCTCTTGCTTGATTGTGATAGATCTTGGCTTGAATGCTTCTTGAAATCATGAAATCTTTATCACAAATGTTATCTCAAATGCAAACACGATAAAAGTATGATGATTTAGCATGATGAATTACTATTACACCAATGATGGTAGGAATATTATATATATAAAAAAAACCACTATTTAATGTTTGATAAAAAAGATTCCTTATTTTTCTTCCAAGTGATGAAATTTAGAATAAATGAAAAATTATCAAGTTCTCTCAATTATTCTTCAAATGATGTGATCTTAGAAATGATCTTAGCTTTTTCAAAGATATAAGTAAGGTTTATGAATATATTTTAAGTAATTTCAATGAAGTGTTAGAAGTTAAATATTCCAAGGATACTTTTCAAAGAATTACATTGTTACACTCTATTGAATTTGGATTCATTTCCTAATGAGTTAATCAAATAATACGCCACTGAAAAGAAGGTTTAGAATGAGCAATGGAGTTAATTACTCCCAAATTTGAAACAATCCAAATCAACAATAATTTCAAAAAAAAAACATTAATGATTTAATAACTTATATCAAGTCATCACAACTCTTCTTTAGCTTTTCCAATTGTATTTCTCTTTGCCATCAAATTCCAACCCCCTAATTCTTGCACTTGGACATTGCTTCACCCATTCACACATTGTTCAAGTATCAATTTTCACACATTTCCAAAGCCACGCCATTATCATATGCAGGGTTATAGGCTTGACCATGGTGTTCATGAGTACCACTAGTTTATATTACAAGGCTAGAAACACAATGCAAATATTTGTTTGAAGGTGTCAAAGGTAGGCAAATATCAAGGTCAAATCCATAGTCAATTGTCATTTCCATGAGTCAAATATTAGATCAATGGACAAAGATCACTTACACAGTACAAAAGTGATCCTAGTTGGTACACAATCAGAGAAGTCACAAGTCACAGTTTTACTTGTTTATTTGTCTCAAATCTAACCTCAAATTAGGTAGCAGCCTCTTATGACAATCAAAATTATCTCATTTTTATCATTATCAAGGAATGTATTTATTCTTGCTATTTCATTCTATACTTAGACCTGGTCAAGAATAGATGAAGGAAATCACTATTTGGAAGCTCAAAAATAGTTGGGGTTGATAGTCAGAGGATAATGTACATAGACCAAATGAGTCTTCAGTGAATCAAGTCAATGACTATATCCAAAGACAACACATTCAAAAATCAAAAGATATCAATATGTAGTTGTATGAGATATCAATATAGACAGTCATTAGCAAAGAAGTGGACGAGTTGCATCTGAAAATCATGGATAGTGTAAATCACCTTAATTAGATGCCATTCAGAAGTTTGAAAAATGGAAGTTGAGGAACCTAAAATGGTAACCTAGAATCCAAGGATATGAAAAAAAAAAGGGACAAAGCTAACAGTTTTACATTTTCATCACAAATAATGCATGTGGTGCAACAAGAAGCCAAGGTTTGCACAACAAAGTGTGGTTAGTTACAATAAGGGAAATGGATGCAACATAAATAATAAAAGGATGCTACTAGAGATGGTTGTTATCAATAGGTGTGATTATTGTAGCCAACATATAGAGTGTGAGTTGAAAGGCTTAACAAATAGTGGACATTAAGATCACCTGTTAAGATCATCTTAAAACATTCACTATGGGTTGTTTAGAAGAGATGTGGAGCATGTAAAATTGAACTAGTTGTTCAAAACTGGGAATCATAATATGAAATATACAACAAAAGTGACAGATAATCAACATGGATTTCATACAAAGATTAAAGTTCAAATTAGGCCTGAAAGTTAATGTACATGAACATCATTAGGATGGGCATCAATTTGAATCAGAAAGATTATTAAGATAGAATAGAAGAATTCAAATTCCTAATCAAGAAAAACAAGGTATATAATTTTGGACGAGGCAGAGTTTTCCTTATTGGAGTCACCCCTATTTCACAAAGTCAATGGCCGACTAAAAGCCATTTCGTACTTTACCAAGAATCAAGAACAATAGCATAGATTTTATGAGTGTAGAGTATCAGTGGGTTAAGATTAAGCATCTGCACCCAACAAGAATCTTGTATCCGTATGAAGTTCCTCACAGAAGAAGAAGTATGCAACCATTCAGAGATTAGAGTTGGGGTAGCTGTGCGAGGTAGTTGATATATTCAGCTACTTGAGTTGGCTATTTTCTGCCAGTACAAATAAAAGTAATTTTCACTCATTGCAGTTTCACTGCTTTTCTAAAAGTTAGGTTTGCACTATACTAATGCGTGATAAAATAGATTTATGGTAATCATGAAGGGACATCCATCAAAGTATGAAAGCAGGGGAGCTTTTTCCAAATATTGAAATTATGAGTATCTTGCCAGGCATGCACAAAAATTGTGGAAGCATGGAAAAGGTGTGCGAACTGTTTTACAAAGTGTCTCAAATAAATGTGATCTCATGCAATGTAGGGTTTAACTATATACAAAAATAATGTATTTAATATGGCTTAAACATTTGAGATGACCGAAGGATAATGACTTATCCAATGTAAATTGTGTTCATGATAAAGCAAAGGCTTTCTACAACTATTTCCTGAATTGTTTCCCCCAAAATAAGGGGGTGGACAAAAACAAGATCAACAGAGGTGTGCAATAAATAGCCAAATTTCAAATCTTAGTCTATCACAAGAAGCTATTATTAAAGGTCCAAAGGTCTCTATCACAATAGTAAATAAGAAGGTTTTGACTCAGTTTGGAATACAACTTAGCTATTACCAGATATTAACGAATGGCATTGAGTTTCCTTTTTATCTTTTATGCTCGCTGCCAATCTTTTGAAGCATAGAACAACGCTATTAAAAAGAATTTCTTGCATTGGAAATGCTTTGAAGACATGCATACATACAGTGATAGTGTAGACAAACATGAGTAAATGTTATGTACCTGTATTCGACTAACTTGTGGCTTGAAGAAATCATGGTCTCGATGAATGCCAAGATAGCAGGATAAACGCCCGTTTTTTCTTTTTTTTTGGTTTTTTCCAAAACTCTCCCTTCCTAATACATTAATTGACATTTCCATGCAAATTTATGTGTAATTATGATGCATACAGACAAACAATCACTCGCCCACCTCCTCCACTCAGGCTTCCCATCACCGCATTGAAAACCCCGCTTCTCCAATCACAATTAGTTAAACAAGTTGTATGAGGTTACAATTTCAATTGTTAGCATCCTAGGAATGGATAATATGGGATTAAAGTAAATAAAAATTGCCTAAAGATACTCAAATTTCCTTTTAGTTCTTTTGCAGGGAACGAAGGACATACATTCCCCGGCTCTCTATAATGCACTCTCCTTTCTCTAAATTTTCATTTCAAAAATAAATTCCATTTCAAACAAACTCAAAACCATTTTCAAAACAGTTGCCAGAATGAACAAAAGATTTCTTATTAATTTTTCCTTATCTCTATAAAGAGATTTATTTAAATAAAGCAAATATCCATTTATTTTATTCCTTTTTAATTCACTATAACACAATAAATAGGTAATCTATTTTAAGAGAGACCATTTCCTTTCACAAATAATTCACTAAAAGAAATTACACACACACATATATTTTAAGTCAATTTTATTCTAATTGAAGGATCATTCAAATTTTAATAAACAAATCATTGCATTTTCCACTACCAAATCATAATAAGGTACTTCTATTAAGAGCTATAAATCAATTTATCAACATAAGATAATCATTTAAATAGTAATATTGAATTATAAATTCATCGTTGTAAAATAGGAGTCATGACATAGAGGAAAAGACTAAATGCATATCACCAGCAAGTTCTTTTTGTAGAAGAGAATAACAATTATAATGGAGTGTGTGCATTTGAAGCAGTTGAAGATGATATATCCTTAAAGAGACCTTCATATGAAGAAATCACAAGGTTTGTAGTATCCTTGTCCACACAAACCAGATTTTTGATTACAAGACATAATAACCCAACCAAAATAACACTGGAAAAAATAAACCGGTCACAATAACCCAAGGACAAAATAACCTAGGGTCATAATAAACCAAGAAAAAATAACCCGTGGTTAGAATAACCCATGGAAAAAATATCCCCGTAAGAATATAGAGAAAGGGAAACAAAAATTATAAATTACATGGGTTATTTTGTCCATGGGTTATTTTGATCACAGGTTATTCTATCCATGGGTTATTATGACCTAGGGTTATTTTGTCCTTGGGTTATTATGAAGGGGCTATTAGGTCTAGGGTTATTGTAGCCAGGTTATTATGTCCCAATACCAAATTTTCCTATTATCTAAGAAACAAAATAGTGAGTGGTGACCAAGGTAAGGCTACTAGACTCTTCATCAAAGAGTAGAATGTTAAAGGCAAAGAACCAAAATCTGATAGTAAAGTGGATGGACCTAAAGCTAAGGAGGGCAAGGGAGACAAAATATGGGCAAAGAAAGATGAGAAACCAAAAACTAATGGAGAAGTAAAGTCTCCTGTTGTGAAGGTGAAAGCACAAAAGAAAAAATTTGTGCCTAAAAAAAAGGATGCTAAGCCTAAGATTGAAACAAAAGGTGAGCCAAAAAAATAGAGCAATACGTAGCAAGGTATGATTCCAATTTATCTACCTAAGTATACCCTTGTTGATATGTTTCAATTGCTTTAGCCAAGTAAAAGTTTAAGTTTGTTTGCTTGAAATGATGAGAATTAATGAGCATAAACAAAAGGCATTAGCCCATATTAATGGCACTACTATAGCCTATAATGAATCTATGGTCTCTACTCCACCCAAAGTGAGTGGAAAAAAAAGAAAGAAAAGGAGATTAAGGGAGTAATCACCGAAATCCCTTAGATTTATCTAGGAAATTTAGTAACTACCTATCCTAGAAATATATATTCATATTTTGTAACTCTAAGAGTAGATGGAAAATTTTCAAAGAATTGTATGATTGACTCAGGAGTACCTAATAACATTATGCCAACTAAGATTATAGAAGCAATGGGATTAAATATTGATAGTACCCAGGGAAAATGCTATGCTATGGATTCTAGATAAGTCCCTGTGATTGGTGTAATAAATGAAGTCTCATATAGATTAGTTGCACTTTCAGAGAAGGAATTGAGAATGAGTGTGGTGGTGATAGACATCCCACCAAACTATGGAATGTTACTATCTTGAAAATGGAGTGCTTCCATGGGGATAATATGCAATGTGATATGTCTTTTTCCACCTTCCCAATTGATGGAAAAAATGTCAAATTGGTTAGAGAACAAAAAGTACTGCACATGATTGAACATGCTTCAGAAGATTATACAATTCATTTTGTGGATACTGACCTTAGTGATTTTAAGGTAAAAGAGTTATGAAGAGAAAGTGATAGGTGGCCTACACCTATAAATAATGTGGTTACAAGATTATCTGATAATGATGGCCTTTGGAAAATGTATTTTGATGGTGCAAGTTCCAAAGAAGGATCAGATGTATGTATATTTTTAGTTTCATCTAGTGGCAATACATTTAAATTTTCCTTCGCTTTGTCTTTTTTTTTTTCACAAGCCATGTGGTAGAGTATGAGGCCTTGCTATTGGGATTGAGGATAGCAAAGAAACATGGGATAAAGAAACTGATGGTGATAGGTGATTCTAAGTTGGTAATGTCCTAGGTTAGGTCCATATATATGCATCTAAAAATAAGAGATTAAAGCAATATAGGAATGTCGTATGGGATTCTATTGAGAAATTTGATGTATTCGGAATTGATTGGATGGAGATAGTTCAAAATACAGTGGCATATTTGTTAGAAAACATTGCACTTAGGCTTGATGACATAATATTTTTCGACATCTCCAAGGTTGAGGTATAAACAAGGCCATCAATCCCTGAAAATATGCACAATTGGAAATTCTTCAATGATGATGAAGACATGCTGAGGTTTTTGAAGTTTGTTGATGAGTGTCAAAGTTAGGAGGTTGAATTTGGAGCTTTTGTTGAAAATATATATGGAAAGGACATAGTCTTTAAATGAAGTTATTCAGTTGAAGACAAATAAGATTCCCAAAGGCCTTATGGCCTTAGAGAAATTTTTTGATAATGAAGACAAAAGAAATGCTAAGACAACTGCCACCCACCTAGAGGATTTGGAAGAAGTAAACATGGGGATTGAAAATGCCGCTAGAAAGGTTTATGTGGGCAACAAAATGAAGCCCAAGATCAAGGAAATTTTGATTGCTTTGCTGAGAAAGTATAGAGATGTATTTGCATCATCATATGATGATTTGAAAGAATATAGGGAGGAATTGTTTCAAAATAAGATTCATATAAAGGAAGATGCAAAGCCTTTCAAGTAGAAGCAAAGACCCATTAATCCAACCTTAGCCCAAATAATACAAGAATAATTACTAAGGCTAAGGGATGCTAGTTATCAAGCCTATTAGGCACTCATCTTGGGTATCTAACTTAGTGCCAGTTACGAAGATGAATGGTGATATAATATTATGTGTTGACTTAAAAAATTTGAATATATCATCAATAAAATACAACTATCCAATGCCTAAGATGGAAGCCATGTTGCAAAAGGTGACTGACTATGAGTTATTTTCCATGATGGATGGTTTTTCTGGCTATAACCAAGTTAAAGTGGAGTCTGAACAGTACAAGAATACATTTACCATTCTATGGGGCACCTATGTGTATTTCAAAATGCGATTTGGTCTGACCAACATAGGTGCTACTTTTCAAAGGGCTATAGATGTATCCTTTTCTGATTTCATTGATCTATTTTTGGATATCTACTAGGATGGCCTAACTACTTACTCCAAGAAGGAAGAAAATCAATATATGCACTTGGAGAAGCTTTTCAACAAGGACCTTGAGTATGGTATTTCACTTAACCCAAAGAAATGTGCATTTGGGGTTACTAAAGGAAAATTGTTGGAACACATAATATCCAAAGGAGTGAGAATTGACCCTAAGAGGGTTGTTGCCATTGAAAAATTCCCTAGCCTAAGAATGTGGAGGGTATTCAGTCCTTCTTTGGTCGGATTAACTTCTTGAGAAGATTTGTTAAAAATTTTGTAGAGATCACCCGCCCTATATACAAAATGTTGAAGAAGGGTGAAAAGGTGAAGTGGACTAAAGAGCCCAGTAAGGATTTTCAAGAAATTAAGAAAGAAATTAAGGAAGCCCCAGTCTTGAGTACTCCTTGTTTATCCAAACCACTATAATTTTTCTCATTTACATCATTTCACACTACTGTTGTAGTTCTACTACAGAAAAATCAAGAGGGTTTTGAACAACCCATCGCATTCTTTAGCAAATATCTTCAAGCTATAGAATCAAAATATGATTTGACTGAGAAACAAGTGTATGCACTTGTTAAAGCTGTAAATAAGTTTAGGACCTATCTTGTAGGAGCAATAGTCATTGCTTATAATCCAAGTGCAACTATAAAAGACATCTTTACTAAGCAAGAGGTCGCAGGTAGAAGATGTAGATGGATAAACAAAATACAAGAGTTTAAATTTGACATCCAAATCACCAAATTGGTGAGAGATCAGGGATTAGCTAAGCTAATGGCTAAGGGAATCATAGATGCCAATGAAATAAATCTTGAGGATGACTTTGACAGATCATACATTTGTGATTTGGAGAGTTGTGATTGGTACAAGAATGCCATTTACCACTATTAGAGGATGCAATTCCTTGAAGGATTAATTGATAAGGACAAGGGGAATCTAAGGTTGCATGCCATCAAGTATTTGATTATAAAGGGTGAAATATGGTGGAGAAATTTGGATGGTGTTATGTTAAAATGTGTTGATAAAGCCAAGGCTTCTGAATTGTTGAATGAGATGCATAGTGGAGTGTGTGGTGGAGATTGTATGGATAAAACCACTACTAATAAGGTCTTAAGAGCTATATTTTGGTGGCATTCAATTTTTAAATATACTCACAAACTGGTGAGAACATATTATGCATGGAAAAGTTTTTTTGGTAAGCTGAAATTCTTAGGTAATCTACCACTCAGACCAGTTGTAGTTCAAGCACCATTTCAATAGTGGACCATTGGTTTCATTGGAGAGATATATGATAAATATAGTGGAGTCCATTCATGGATTCTTGTGACTATAGACTACTTTACAAAGTGGGTGGAAGCCATTCCAACAAAAAGAGAAAAAAGCAAAGTAGTCATACACTTCTTGATTGATAACATACTAACCAAGTTCGGAGTGCTTGGGAAAATTGTCTCAGATAATGTTATGTATTTTACATTTGAAGAATTTACTAATTTTTTCTCAAAACATGGAATTCGGGTATCTTATTCCTCACCATATCATCGAAAAGGTAATGGTTAGGAAAAGTCTAGAAATAAAAATATGATGAAGATCATCAAGAGGATTATTGAGAAAAATAAAAGATCCTGGGACTCCAAGTTAAAGTTGGCTCTATGGGAAGATAGGGTAACAATAAAGAACGCCAATGGTTATGCTCCATTTGATCTAGTTTATAGTATTGTAGCTAGGCTACCTCAAAATAACCTCATGAATAATTCTAAGTTTATCCAAGAATATGATGAAGATACATGTGATGATATGCAACATAGGATTGATGCATTGATGGAAGTGGATGAAACAAGAAGAGATGCTTAGAAAAGGAATGCTAAATTGTAGATGCAAGTCAAGAACTTTTATGACAAGAAAGTATCTTCAAGAAAATTCCAAGTAGGAGACATGGTGTTGATGTAGAATGCAAGATCTAAGGATAAGAAAAAACATGGAAATTTTGATGCACTATGGCTCGGTCCTTATCTAATCAGCAACACTCATGGTGAAGATTCATATTTTCTACAAGATCTAATAGGTGAAATTCTTGAACTGCCAATACATGGATAGTTCCTAAAACCATATTTCTATTGAAATATTCTCTCTTCCATGTACATTGTAGGTTTTATATATCTTTGTATATAGGTGTGTTTGCTTTGGTTGGGGTTGGTCTGACTACCTTTTCTGGGTAGTTTCCTAGTTTTGGCTCTCTATGATTGGTTTTCTTCAACTCGAGATTCTATGTTCTTGCTCTGTTCTAGAAGAATAGACGTTCCCAAGAGGAGCCACTAGTGGTACCCCTAAAAATCTTTGTGTTCGACTAATAAATTTAGAAAAAATTGGTTGTTTTCATGATTGAAAAATTTCTTCGGGCTTAGGGTTTCAGTCACTGTCATTGTTTAGGGTTTTTCGTGTCTATTAAACCCTCTAAAAATACTAATTGTAAATTCCCTTTGCAAATTTTCTAATTTGTTGTTGACCTCCAATCATCGGTTCTCAGTTACTTAAGTCATGAATTATGTATTTTTTCTCATCCATTTACTGACCCCTCAATCCTAGTCCCCCCGGTTGTTACCATACAGACCATTTTAATCATCACTTTATTTACTATGTAGGTTTATAGTCCATTTAATATTTGGTAGTATCCTAAATCTGGAGTTTAATTTTTGGTCATTGACCTAATGTTTGGACTTAAAACTTATGTCCCATTTCATTCATATGCCTAGTTAGGCCCCATTTAAGTGCTAATGATTTTTCACATGTAGATATCATTTATTAATGCAGGTCGTCAGATTTTGAAGACTTCATCTTGACCGCTCCCCATTCCCTTGTATGGTTTCATTTTATATTATAATATTTAGAAGGGCTAGTGGGAGAGAGCCGCATGTCACATCTATCAACGAGACCTATCGTCATCAAAGGCAGTGGTCATTAGGCTCTACTAAAATAAATGATGGTGATGAGGTGACGTAGTCCAACCTTGTTCATTCCCCACCAACCCGTGGGGGACACACCTTCATCTCTTGTCCCTCAATCGGAAAGCACGGAGATGCCACACAAAGAAATCAGAGCAGTCAAGGGAACATTATAGGGGTAGAAAATATTAAGGAAATACTTTGGCATATGGGTTAACTACTAAATTTGGCACTAGTAAGGGGACTTTTAAAGCACATGTTTTAAAAAGTAAACATGATCTTTTAATATTGGTCATCTGTCATATCTAAAGGTTATGCACATGGGCAAGAAATCTTAAGGAAAAATGTGCATATATTGATGGATTTTGATTAATTCGAACCCTTCCTTTCCTCCTTTTTGCTGAAAGTTGGATGAGGGTTAAGACAAATAGGGAAGCTAGGAAGTTGACACGTGGATTTCTTCAGTGCTTAAGAAGATGGTAGAGCTTACATGTGACTTGAAGGCTTTCCACATGACATATTTATGATTGTTTGATGATGATAGAGGTTTATAGTTAGCTTTTTTAAAACTTCTTTGTTCGAATTTGAGCCATTCATCGAGCCATCTCACTATACAATCAATGACCAGTATTCAAAGTTGAGTTTGATGGTGAATGAGTTGTTCTAGTTGGCGCGACAAAACCATAATAGCATATAAGACACAAAGCTACCAAATTGGAGAGTTTTAAAGCCATGAAAACTTTCTTAAAAGCATAATTGTAGATTGTTAAAAGAATTCTACATATTCAAGGAGTCTATGTTGTGACTTTTAGGCTTGTATGATGATAAATTTAGGGTTTTCACGCGTTTACAAAACCAGTAAGTAAATATCAATGTTTTTCCTCTCAATTGTTTAAAACTTGCTTAATTGTGTTATCTCTATCATTCTATCATTAAGGTTTTCTTATTTATCCATTTCTTTTAAGGTTTAACATTCACTTCGAGCAATCAACTTGTCTAGTCCTGCAATTTTTTCTGTCAAACCCTCACCCAAATCGTAAAATTTTATCTTGTTGAAAAGAAACCCTAGTGTGTGAAAACCCTAACACCATGGCACCCAAAGATAAATCTTCTGGATCAAAAGAGAAACCCTCTAGTTCTAAGCCCCCAATTAGGCCCCTAGTTCAGGACTTAACTGACTAGTTGAAATCCTCAACTTCTCAGAAACTTAATGGTCAATTATTGTTTTTGAGGAAATAAAATTATAGAATGGCTTATAGACAAACAATGTAATATAAAGAATGACACATTGCCTTACACTAGACGGTCAATGCTTAGCTGCTATTTTGGGAACAAAAAATGTGGCATTCCTATGGGAAACCCCTAGAATTTGGATTTGGGGATGTTGATAGTCTCAAATGTCTAAATGGACATTGACCTATTGAAAGTAGTGGTTGAAAAATATGATCCAGTCACAAGGACTATGAGGAAATTTGATGGAATAGAAATGGTGAAAGTCATAAGGGATGAAATTATTGAAGTCTTCAAGCTCACTGAACGAAGTGAGGATATGGTGTCAATTGATGAAAAGGAACTAAGGGCAGTATATTAGAGGGTAAGACATATCTTCAAGATTTCAATGTTGTGAAACTATCTAGAATTTGTTGATGGCCAAAGGATCATTTTGGGCCCTTCAAATGAGGATCCCTTTCCCATCAACTATTTTATCTCTTACTTCCAAATAAATTTCTATTCTTTGTGTCAAATTATTTTTTATGATCTAGTTATAGGCATTTCCATGGCCTAGATGTACATAGAATAACACATCAAACATCCTACATGTTATACACTATATGATTATGGAGGGTACCTAGTAGAAAGGATTCATGAGGGCCTAGTAAAGTTGAAGAAATGTGAATTTGGGTCAGTTTCTATTGGTACTCATTATTCATGCACATGCTTTTGTATAAAGGAGCGCCATATTTTTGTCAGGGAATGACACTAGAAAAGAAGGAAAGTAACTTGGATCTTCTTGTCTGATGTTGGACTACAATCCTTCATAAAGATGATAAGAAATTTGGTTATGTGATGTTTGAGAACATTTTTTCCTCCAAGTTGAGGAGAGTATTGATTGTGAACATGCTAGGGATTCCTCTAGCCTTGCATAATTTGTTGAGGCCCAAGGACAGAAGGTTAGAGTTATGTATTGATCATAATTAGGGGGGAATCATCCGTTATCATACTTATATAGTTTCAAGAGTTTATGGCACAGTTGTCTCACCCCACATGTTGCCAAAGGATGTACCAAAAAGAATTGGTTTTCTAGAGGTTATGTGGAAACTTGGAAATGTGGAAAATAATCACTTGAAGGATCAAGGAAATGGAACTTTCTTCCCTTCATATATTTGTTTTTCTGATTTTGGCATGATCAAAGGAGGATGGGATAAGATCAATGATATACTCAAGCCTCTAGGAATGAAAAGAGAAAGAGCAAAGAACCATGATCCCGAGGGATTCATGGCATGGTTGAAAGTGAGGATTAGAAGGTTAAAGTTTATTCACAATTTCCTTTTCCTTGAGGATGTGATAAGGGATATCTTTGATTTTCAGAAGTAGGATGATAGGAAAATGAATTGGATTGGTAACAATAAATTACAAAATGAAACAAGAGAAAAGGATCCACAATTTTGTACTCTACAGGAAATTCCAAATGAGATGCAAAGAATTGAATATATGTTTTAGAATTTTGAAATAGTAGTTGGGAACCTAAAAGGAGAGAGACTAATTCAAGAAAAGAGGAATGTTGCAGCAGTGGAAGAACAAGGTGAGCGGGAAACCCATGTGATGGAGGTGAGGCCAGCCAATCAACCCCCTAAGGACAAGAAAGTAATTATTTCAAAAGGAAGAAAGATAAGTTGAAGGAGAAGAAACAAGCAGAGAAAACCTCTTCCCAGCAAGAGGAACAAAGAATCCCCTCACTAGTGCAAAAAATTCCACCACCATCTCCTCTTAGATCAAATTCTCCTATAATTATTGATATTGATTCTCCACCTAGACAAGCATCGCCTCCTAGGTAGCCACCTCCAAAAAGACAAAAGGTTGAATCCAGTCACCTAGTGGATTATAAAGATGATTAAAATGATGGAATCCTAGTTATTGAGGAAGAAATGCAATAAGGAATGCCTTCTCCACCTAGGGATATAGTGCCATAGCAACTTAGTCTAAGATTGAGCAAGGATGATGTTAGGGAGGAGGCATGTACAAAATTCATGATTGATGATTCTTTTGTAAAGTCTAAGGCCTTCATGGAATTTGCTTGGAGGGCCAAGAAAGATGATTTTGTCAATAACATTGCAAAGGAGAGGAGCTTGCATCTTGAATTACCCGATGCATTCAACCAGGCCAAAGTAATAAAAGAAATGAAAGAAAGTTTTTAAGAAATGGTTACTCAAGTGGGCAAAGAATTGGTAAGGAAAAGTGGTATTCTTTTATTTCTCGAATGGGATTTATCTTCTATAATTGCTTTTGAATTGATCAAGGGGTATGACAGACCTCTATATAATTTTGAGGAGGCAACCATTGCAATGCAAGGAACTACATTCAGTGAGCAGTGGGATACATTGGCCATCTGGGCCCTAGTCCTCAACATCAAGAAGTTAGGCATTACATAACCTATTGCAGATTATAGGGAGGCTTAATAATAAAGAGAGTGTCTAACACTTCAGCTATTGAGGTTGCCACAATGTCAGTTAATGTTGTTCAGTTCACAAAAGAAACAATGGAGTCAATAACAACTAAGAAAGAGTAATTTTAAAAAAATTATAACAATTTATTGATTGATTATGGCAAAGGGAAACAACTAACAATGCAGTTGCAAACTGAATTGGCCTTATTGAAAGAGAAAAAGCAGAACTTGTAACCTGGTGAGCCAATGTAAATAAAAAATGCTTCCCCTTCTACATTACAAGAGCCAACAACTACTGCCCCTATACCTCTTTCAAGTTCTTCATGGTAAATTGTGCCCTAGAATATGGGAAATGTGCCCATCGTAGTGGAGGGACCAAGTACCTCAAGCAAAATAAATCAATAGAGAGGAATTACTTCAAAATTTGAAATAATATGAAGAAAATATAGTCAACATGATAAGGAGATTCTTGATAGTAACTTGAAAATTGTAATTGCATTTCTGGAACATTTGAACAAAGGAGTTGATAAAGGACTGATTAGCATTCATCCTAATTACTCCTCCATGGTGGATGCAATCAACAATTTTGACATTAAGAAATAGGTAGCCATCTCACTCATGGAAAAATGGATTCCTAGACTTCAAGACTTGATGTTAATGGTTGTAGGATCTAAACATGATGTGGATAAGCATGAGAAGATCCAACCTACCTTTAAAACTATGAATGGAATTCAAGAATTCTAGGGAAAGATTGAGCCTTTAGAGGCTAAAATAAGGGAGTTGGTGAAGATATTTCATGAAATAAATTATGGCCTCTTTCCTGATATATTAAAGAATGGCGGTAATATCAAATCTCCACAGGAATGGAAGAGGGAAGTAAATGAGGTAATCTCCAATCTGATGTAGGGGAATCCTTTGATGCACCATTGTTGTACTTTTTTGTCGAGCTACTAAACTTTGAGTTTTGATTTTTTTGGGTCAATAAGGTATGGTAAGGCCATTTGGATTCATTTAAGTCCATTTCATGATGTTTGGTGTCATGTTGTAAAAAGTTTCAAATTTTGCAAAATGTTGTTAAAATGTTGTCAAAAACCTACAAATGTTGTCAATAGTGTTAATAAAGGAGTTGGTGGTTGGATTTTTAGTTGGGAATGGTTGTAACATGATAAATATGTAATGTAACCTTGAGCACAAGGGTTGGAGAAGGTTGGGGTAAGAACGACATTGAAATAAACTCATTTTGGCATGTTCTTTCCTTGCATTTTATGTTGAAATAGTCAGTAATCTTCATGGTACAACCATGTATGGTATAGTACAAACATGAAATCAATTGGAAACATTGAATATGTGTTTTAAGATCATAATTATTTTTGTTTGGATCAATTTAATTATGTTTTGAGTGATATATGGCAATTTCATTTAGGATAGGTCCTAAAGCTTATTTTTATAGAAAAGTTGCAGCCTGAGAAACATGGTGTGGGTATGTCCAGGATCATGATGAGCCAAAAAGTGGCAATATGATGGGTATGTAGCTGATGACCTAGTTTTTACCCAAAATTGATGAAACGAAAAGGGTTTTTAAAGGAGATTCTCAGCTTTCCACCAATATAAATTATGCTTTACTTTGAATTTAATAAGTAATTATTATTCATTTTCTATTTGAATTACGACTAAAGTCTTGATTGATAGGCTGATTGAAAAAATCTATAGATTTCAAACGGTATCAATTTTTTTGAATCCAAAACATGCGTCACATTATATGCTTCACATACTATAGGATTAAAAAAAGAAAAATCTAATTTCATGAAGTTTTGACCAAGTTAAGGTGGTCATACATACATGTTTTTATATTTTTTAAAAGTTGTAATAAAAAATTCATAATTAATTATTTACTTGTAAAAAAATTACAAAAAAATATGCATCACATCGAGACATGATTCCTCTACTTATATCTAAAATATTATAAAATAATATTATCATTTTATTGTGGTTAGGGTGGTTAGACATACACCTACTTCTTATTTTTCCCCTAAAATTTAAGTACTACTGCATTGAAATTTCAAATTTTCACCAAATATATATATTTTTCTTTAAACAAACCTAGTAGTTTAGAAACTAAATTCAATTTGCTACAGATTCTATTGTTACATATTTTTGAAATAATATAGATAACTTATTCAAATTTTTATGTTAATTTTCCTAACTCTAATTTTTTTGAATTTTTTGCCACTTAAGGGCCTATTTTTTCCATGATGATCCTACACATGCCCATGCATGGCCTAGTAAAATATAGTACAACCTTTATGGTGAAATAGGAAGTTAAAGGATGGTCTTATCTTTTTTATGCTTTTTATTTGATCAAATTTCATTGTATTTTAAAAAAGATATAGCCATTTGTGTGTGAACAAGTATAAACCTTGGCTAGGGTTTACAGTGAACTAGAAATTGCATATCTTTGTTTCCCACCATCAAAAAGCTATGAAAATTGGTGAAGAGGTATTTTTTAAGGATACCAAAATACCCTTTTTGGATCAAGCCTTTAAAATTTTGCATGTGTGAGTTATTAATGATAGTATGCTTGCATTTATGTATAAATTGTCATAAAATCATAGTTACAATAGGGTTTGATGAAACTAGTGCATTGGCTAGTCATGGATGTATGATAAATAATTTTAATAGATTGAATGATTTTTCACAAGATAGGTAATCGTATGAAAATTTCCCTTTCGTTGTTTTAAGTCATTTCCTAGGATGCTCCTAGTGGAAACAATGCCTAATTTTGCATAAACCATTTCTTTGACCACTTGCTTGGGTCATGAATGATTGGAAGCCCTTAAAAGGTATTGGAATAGGTTTGTACAAGTCAATAACATCATGTTACATGTTGTCACATTATTTTTTCCCTTGGTGGTGTGTCATTAGGCTTATAATCAAGTCACCAAAGATAAACAAATTAGCACTTTTAACTTAGTTGCATTGAAGCCCTGTTGGATATGTGTCTAAGAGTGTTTGTGAGTGAGTCTTTCTTTGCATCACAATCAAGAAGCTAATATTTGTAAAGAAAATGATATGATCATGTTAAAGAATAATATGGATATTCTTTCTCAGGAAGGAGTTTGATAAGGATGCAAATAAGTTTGTCACTAAATATGCTCCTTATAGGAAAAAGGATAACAATATCATCACATTTGATTGGCCCACAGAGGAAGAGTTTCACGCATGGAAGGACAAGTACCTTAATGTCCTAGAGGATTGTTCTATAGCTATGGAGTGGTGAAATTTTTTTTGGTTCTAATTCTAAAAACATGGTGAATAATGGATGAGAGAAACATAATTCATGGCCTAGAACCAGTACGGATTAGGCCTTTGATAAAGTATGGACAAAACATTGTTTTTTCCCCAATTTGAATTTTATGACAAGGTTGCAGGCATGGAGGGAATTTTTGTCTCTTCTATCTTTTTGCACTTTATGCTTTCCTTTCATTTATTCTTGGAGTACATGGGAAAAATTTTGAGAGCACATGGGTATATATTCCTACATCAACTTAAAGGTACCTTTTGGAAGGAAGGACCAGATCTTCATCAATGAATGTAAATGGTTTTCATCTTATGTAACATTTCCCTTCATATAAAATGTAGATATAACTATAAATGGAATGTATTGTAATGGTCCAATAGAAATAGGACATGTATACTTTCTGTCCTTAAGCTTGTTTGCTTCTTTATTTCTATAAGAAGGAATTCAAGGTGAGTAGTACAGGTTTGTTTCTTGTTAATTGAGCATAGAGAATTTTGTAAAAAGAATACGAAGAGAATTTTAGAGTTTTTTCATAGGTTTTGAGCCTATTAATATGAATATGTAATTATCGATGACAATACTAGCAATTGAAGAGAAAAAGGTGCAAATTGAAGACCATTTCTCTCTCGTGTACTAGTTTCATGGATTATGAATAAAACGATAAAGGGTTATCTTATTTGTCTTCATTGGTTTCTAGTGCATGCATATTTTTGTTCTTTCTTTAATTAAAAGAATTAATGAAAATGCTTGGGTGAAGCTATAGGTTCATTTAGATTTAGTACTAGGATCTTCATAAGAAGTTATGGTAAAGAATACAATGAATGTGATGTTGTAATGCAATATTATAAAAGCTTAATGATGTTATGCATTATTATGTTGTCAAATTGTATATGTGTTGAGATTGAATCCCTTCCTAGATTAAGGAATTGATCTAAGTGAGTGTTCATGATACATCTTATTGATCATTCAACAACAAATCAGGGACATTCTACTTGGCATAAACCTTTTGATCTCAAAATGTGATAGAAAATGTTTGAATCACATCCACAGGGAAGGTAACCAAGTTGTCGATAGCTTGGATAACTTGGGATCCAATTGGAGTTTATGGAAGTGTTAGAAGAGGCTTGAGGTGTTACCTACTTCTATACAAGGATTAATCCTTACAGAACAAAGGAAAAGAATATTCAATGATTGTCAACAATCTTTGTATTAAAGGGTTTAAGTGCCTCCATTTGACAGGTCCTTTGGTGTTTTGGATCGAATTGAGTGAGGTGGAAAGGTTAAAGAGGGATGCCACATGGATTTTTTACTCCCTTACTACATATGGTGGGGCCTTCGGCTTCTGTAGGTTGTCTTCTAAATTATACTACATATCCTATCATATGTCATGGGATGCATGTAATGAGTTATTAATTGCCAGTCTTTTTAATAATTCCAATTTAGGCTATCTTATGATTTGCATAAAATATTTTGAGTTGTACTTAAAAATTTCAAATCTCCCCTAGGTTAGCTAACATGGGGAATTGTGTAACTTTAAAATGGCCCTTGACATAATGGATACTAATTATTCAATTTTAATTAACAATTGGCTTATCCTATGGCTATTTTGTGATAATCATTGCCCCACAAAGCTAACTCCATAAAAAAATGACCACTAAATGTGTAAAAGACAAGTTTCTTTCATTACTCCTTACTATATTGGTTGGAAGAGGAATGGAAATTTTAAAAAGGCTAATTTTACTAGTGGGTAGTCTCTTTTGTGGATAACTTTGTTTCTCTGGGTCTGCTACTATGTGGCGTGGGTCACAATGAGTGGAGATATAGTAAGAACTAAGTCTGATAATTGTGAGGAGTTTTAGAGGGACCCCATTACATGGCATATTTGTAATGAGGGTCATCTAGTGACAATTTTGGAGAATCTTGTGGGCCAAAATGAGTGTTTGTTAGCCCATTTTGTTGGTTCATGGAAGGATAGGAGGGTCACCATGGATGGCATCTCATTTGAGGTGAATGGAGAGGTTATTGGAAAGGCGATGTGCCTTTCCTATGATGGAAAGAAATATAAAGACCACACCAAAATGCAAGAATAGGAGAGTCTTAATGACTTCTTCAAAGGTGATGAGAAGTCAATTTGGAAGTAGTCTGGTTTCAACCATGAGGTGCTACCAAAACCCCAGGACAAGGTGTGTCTTTCTTTAATGAAATATGTTACTTTAGAAGGATAGTTCAAGATGTTTTATTTTTACCATCTACTATTGTTAAACCACTTTAGGCAAATAATGACCCTTAGCTTTCCATTTTTTCTATTAACCTCTTTGGAAAATTTAGTTAAAGAAACCATCGAGGTTGTCACTCTCAACCTGAATGATATGCCCCCTTTACCTCTACACCAAGGCCTTATCCTTAGGCTCTACTAATTTTATCTTTCCATGTGCCCACCCAAACCCATCTCTGTTGTGCATGCTAAGGAATTGGAACCCTTTAATTTGGCCCCTCTTAATCCTTCCCTTGCCCCCTTTGAGGGTTCTAAGAGGAAAACCCAAACTCCTAAAATTGAGCCCATTTCTAAACTTAAGCCCATTTCTGAACTTAAGCCTAAATCCCCCTCTAACAAGAAGAAAAGAATGGCTGGTATATCCCATTCGAATGTGACAGCTGAGTTATATGAGCTAAAAAATAAACCCATCAAGAAGGACAACATACCCACTACCAAGAAGGGGAATTTTTTTTTGTAGAGCCCAATGATATTATCGCCCTCTAATAGTGAAGGTAGGAGCATTAAGGAAAAGAACTCCAAGGGTGATACCACGGTGGCTACAAGTGTTGAATTTGGGATGCAACAAACTAGTGTGAAGAGGTCCCACCTTCTAGCATAGAACAAAAAAGGAACCCTAGTTGATGAGATTTCTAGTGACTCAGAGCAGACCGGTGGTAGGACTGAAGGAAAAAAATACACTATTGAAGAGGTGAATGAAGGGTTTTTGGAAGGAAATAGCAATTTTCTAGACATAAAAAAGGGGGCTTAAGGAGGATTTCACTCACTCCTTTGACTCCAGAGCTTGCGGGGAAGATGATATCCTAAGTGGGAAGGGCAAGAACATGGTCCTCGATGCGCTACAAGACCGGGTTGCTAAACTAAAGTAGAAATTATTTGGCCTTTCCAAGTTTGATGTCATCAAGGAGGAAGCAAATAAAAATGTTGAAGGAGAAGGACCCAACTAGATTGGGGATGATGTGCTAAATCTCCTAGTCCAGAAATGGGAAAATATAGACAGTTAGTGTTCGGGTCTATTTGGTACTGGTATTTTGTTGTTAATGTGTTTTGTTTGTGTCCTATTGTCATTGTTTTTGGTTATATACTTTTTGATAATGTTTTGATCTATTTCCTTTTTGGCCCTCTAGGATCCTCATGTAAAGGGTACAACACCCTGTAAAAGTTGCTTATATAATAAAAAACAAATCAATTTTATAAAAAAACTTTCAAATGGACTACAATTATTGTTATTTTATGTTAAGTTTCTCCATTCTCATGCTCTAAATGTTGAGTGTTGTCAAGGAGTAGCCAACTTCTTAATACATTCCATTTATTGATCTATTATAGGAGAATTTTTCTGTTATTTGCAATGTACTCGGTCATTTGGTGTAGAGGTCTTTATGTACATTGTGGGATCACCCTCCTAAGCCTTGTAGAGCCCAAAGTATAGGAGGAAAGAATTTTTTCTTTCACTTGTTCATTGGCCAATTCCTTTAGGTTTTTGAGAATTGGAAATGGAAAAGTCCATAGACTTCCTTGAAGATCAGCTCGGTTCTTGAAAAGTAACCAACATGATGAAGGTATCTTTCTTGGATATTCTAAAAGAAGCAATGCTTACTGATGCTACAAAAAAGGCTAAAGAATATTGTTGAGAGTGCAAGTGTTAAAGTAGATGAAGACTTACTGAAGAACTTAGTGGTGATAGATGGATATGAATTAGATGAGTTCTCTTGTAGAGAAAATGATAGAGTTTAAGGTAAGGAAAAATAAGTTTAGATTGAAGAGGAAGAAGCTTTGAAAAGATCCCTAAGACTCCTAAGTATGTGTAGAAGAATATTTTTTATCATATCATTGGTGACAAAAGAAAAAGGCTTGTTGACATGAAGAAAAGATACCATCATAGAAGAATGTGTAAATATATGTTTACTTTCTAAATTTAAAACTAAAATAGTTGTATTGTAGGAAAATGCATACCCTTGCATTTTCACACTTGTTTGGGCCTGACTTGCTTTTTTATCCTTATTTATTCCTTAATTGGTCCTATTTTACATCCAAAAGCATAATAAATTATATCTTTTTTATGGCTAATCCTGAAAAACCTTGAAGGGTAAATGATAATTTAATGATTATGGTTGTATGTCCTTATTTTTGGATTGGGACTAAAATGCCAGCTAGGGCATCTTTTCCCTCCAAAGGTCTTGGGACCCTATTTTCAAATGTGACTTAGAGGGCCCCCTTTTTGGAGTTTGTGACTTGAGTTTCAAGATTTGGGACTAAAACACCACCTAGGGCATCTTAGTCCCCCTTGATTTATTTTTGGGGTTTAATTTCAAATCTTGGTAGGATTTATCCTCCTTTAATTAATAATTTCATATGTCAACTTCTTGTGGTGTAATTCTGGGATATTACACATGGATAAGTATAAATACAAGGTTATTTCATTCATTTTTTATCCTAAGCATTCATGACTTGAGTATTCATGCATTATAGCAATTTTTGATTGAGAGAGTATTCAAGAGCAATTAATCAAGCATTTGGAGTCATTATCTCAAAGATATTCTTGCATCATGTGTGGTTTTGAGATAAAATTTGTGATGTGGTGTTTTGATTCAAGCAAGCAATTGAATTCAAGATCTACATTCAAGCTAGCCACTTCACACAAGTTTGCAAATTTCATAACAAGGGTTTGGTGAGTTACAACATAGGACTTTTTCCATCCATCGTTTCCCTTCATTATTTTATTTCATTCCAAGGTTTAATTACCATCAAGGGGTTTGACCAAGGAAAACCCCCATTTACTAACAATCAACAATTTTTTATTCCTTTGTGTGTTTGTATTTGTAGATTTAGGTTGAATATCATTTGTAGTGCAAAGTTGCAAATTTGCATTGCAAAGTTGTCATCTTCACAGAAAGTCACCTTCATACTAGATCTAGAAGTTTCATGACGTGAGATATGAGAAGAAGTTATATACATTGAGCCTCAAGATCATCTTTTGAAATTTCCAAAATTCAGATTGAGACTAAGACAATAGTAAGGGCATCTTAGTCCTACTGGAGGTATTTTTTAGAGATTCCTTCAGATCCAGTTTCAACATCTAAAGATTATGCATTTTCCCAGAAAAATAGTAGCGGGACTAAGACAACAGTAAGGGCATCTTAGTCCTCCTTAGCATATTTTGGAAGAATTTTTGAGTTTCAAAAATCCTTATCACATTTCTAGACTTCCCAAGTACATACATCATAACTTGTTATTACTTAAATTTTTCATTTACACTCATTATTTGGCTTACATTACTAGGTTTTGTGAGTTGAATGTTAAGTTGTCATTTCCAAGCTTTTGTGTTGTGGTGAACCCTTTAAAAGCCTAAGTAATGTTCTTGGGTCTCTCTTGTTGAGAATTGACTCACCTTTGTGTTAATAGTCAATCTAATTTGTGATCCTAGGTTTCCTTGAATGAACCATCCCCCTATAGAGAAAAATATAGGATTAGGGAACCCTTTCTTGTATTATGAGTCCATTTCCCAAACTCCACTCAGAATAAAATTCCCTTACTAGAATCTTAGTACCTTTGTTGGTTTTGTGCCTTAGAATCCTATCTAGGTTGCTTTCTTTTTGTTCCAATTTCTAGAACCTCAAAATTACATCAGTAGGATCAAAACACCCTTGTTGGAATCTTAGTCCCTGTGGATTCTAAAGTTGTAGTTTTTAGGGTTTAAATCTTCTTTCTTGTGCTTCCTAAGCCTCCTAGTAACATATACTATAAGTCCAAAAATTTTCAGGAATGTCTATTTTATTAATCTAGGTCAAAAACATCAATTTAGGGCTCTCATTTTTCAAATCATTTCAATTACAAGCATCATTAGA
Organism: Sequoia sempervirens; assembly: GCA_007258455.2. Classification (NCBI taxonomy): domain Eukaryota; kingdom Viridiplantae; phylum Streptophyta; class Pinopsida; order Cupressales; family Cupressaceae; genus Sequoia; species Sequoia sempervirens. The sequence goes on from VDFB02252616.1 coordinate 27,287,564, forward strand.
TCTAAAAAATGCTCACAATTTTGAAACTTTGCATAATATGGATAAAAGTACTTTTCACTTTTGCATATACAATGTTTACATTCATAAAAATTTGCATAAGTTTGATAGAAATGCTTTTCATTTTTGGATATACATTGTCTGTGTTCCTAAAGTTTTGCATATATTGGATAAAAGTATTTTGCATCTTTGGATATACATTATTTACATTATTAAAGCATTGCATGAGATGGTTAAAAGTTCTCTTCATTTTTTGTCAAACAATGTTAGTACCTTACCTTTCAAGGCACGCTAAGAAAAAGTTCATATCCCCTCCCTATGAGAGTGTTTTAGTGAAAGAGAATACATCCTTGGACAATCCTAATGATCATATTTGTTCTTATCCTAATGTCTCTCCTATTTGGGAAGAAGATATTTTGCTGTTAGAAGAACCAACCAATGAGAGTTTTGAAAGTCCTAGTTGTTTCTCTCCTTCTACCTCTCTTAGTGGACAAGACATTGATGACCCTCTTTATGATCCTTCCCCTACCTATCCTATTTTAGAAGACATTAGGGAACAAAGGACTGAAATCATAAATTATCATAAAAATCATACTTGCCCTTCTAGTATCTCTCCTAGTTGGGAAGAGGCTAATTTGATAGATCAAAGTCATGAGAAGCTTAGTTGTCCCTCTTCACCTAAGGAAATGATTATTGAGTGAGACAATTCAACCATTCATCATTCCCCTCTTTGCGATGAAGAACCAATCCTTGAATGTCAATAACATTTGGTTTGTAGTTCTTCTAAACACTCTCCTCCTAGGGAAGATATCATGGTACAAGAAAATGAGAAAATTAAGACATGTCTTTCAAATAATTTTGATGAGGCTTTCTTTGATGAAGATGATGAAGAGACTTTAGACTCCCCTTCACTAAGAAATCATGCAAATTCTTTTGACATTATGCACATTATATATCCCTTGAAGTACTCTCCAGAACCTAAACTTATCATTTATTCACCCTTGCAAAAACCACAAACTGAAAATAAACTTGTCCTCATCCTTGAACCACCTAAGAACAATGTTTCGAAGAAACCAAGTCACAATATCATTTCTCATACATATAACACTAGGAACAATATGCAACCAAGAAAAACACCTTCAACATCCCTCCCATTGCCTAATCCTATCCCACCCAACCCTATCTTACTAGGTCCTCCTCACAGAAAAGAGTATGATCTTTTTAAACAACTAAGGATTACTCCTACTAAGATATCATTATGGGACCTTATTCAAGCCTCCCCTCACTACCATAACATGATTAAAAATTCCTTACAACAAGTTCCTATCCCTTCTAATGTGAAACCGAATGGCATAGCAACAATGATTCAAGGAATAAATGCTGACATTATTTTCCACCAAAGTGATCTCCCTCCTTTGCAATGCAAAAACAACATGATTATTCCCTAATAATAGTTCACCACAAGGGAAGAGGCATAAATAGAACTCTTTCCAAGAATGTCTCAACCCTTAATGTGTGTAGTTTAACCCATTTGGATAGGCTTGGTGTGGATAGATCAAAAATCCAACATGAATCTTTATCTAGTAAAGGATTTGACAATGTAGGAAAACAACCACTCATTGTGATCTCTTTTCCTATCACACCTAGAAAAGCCACATTAGAAACACCAATCCATCTTATGCCTTATGAACTTTCATATAATCTACTTTTAGGAAGACTATGGATTCACAAAATGAATGGTGTTCCTTCTACTTTGCACCGTATCATGAAATGTGTTTACAACAACAAAGTGCACATACTCAAAGCTGACCCTGAACCAAATATTTATTTTAAAATTGAGAAAAACAAAGAGAATCCTTTGAAAATATTAACACCAACTACACAAGTGGAACTTGTGCAACAAAAAGAAAATGAAAAACACATTGACGAAGTCATGAAGCTATTAGAAAATGATTGGGGTTCCTTGGATTTTGAGCCAACTTTCATAGGAGAATACAAGATCATAAAAAAAAATACTATGAAAAGGGAAAGGAAAAAGTAGTAATTTCAACACAAAATTTGGAAGACCCTTTGAAAGAATCCACCTCAACCACTTCAAAAGAAGAAGAAAATTATACAACAAACTTTGATGAACTTAATTATGAGCAAACACTAAATCCAAAAGAGATGCACAATCTTTATGGAAAAGGTTATGCAATGATGAAACAACTTGGTTTTAGTGGAAAAGGATGTGGTTCTAGAGAACAAGGTATTTGTGTCCCTATAGATCCTCAGACACAAGAAAGAACTCATGGTCTTGGTTATTGTCCTTTGAAAGACATAAACAAGCCTTTGCTCAAAATCAACACTATTACAAAAGATTCTTTAAGCTGAATTTAACAATAGTGCATCTTGAATTGAGAGAAACTAGTGGTCTTGATTGTTATCCTTTGAAAGAAATGGAGAAGACCCCACTTAACAATAATGTCATCATGCAAAACACTTACAATTCAAATTCGACATATTTTACACCTTCCTTTAAAGAAGAGAACAAAATATTGTAATCTAAAGAGTCTTATGTAGGTATGGCACCTTGTGCTAAACAAGAGATATCTTTGTCACAAAATAAAGCAATATCTACCATTGATCAAGAGGGTATCTTGTTGAGACTTCTCCAAGATCATTTGATATCCCTCCCTCCAAGAACATGAAAGAAATTTTACTACAAGAATTCATTTTTTGCATATCATAGAGTTCATGGTCATGCTACTAATGAATGTGAGGCTTTAAGTGATCAAATTCAACATATTAAGGAGTGCGGTTCTCTCCCTTGTGTTGAAGCACCTAATTTCTATAATTGATACTAATTTTACATGAGCATGGTTCTTATCAATAATTTTGGCTCACCCATTCCCTACACTAAGTGGGGGCAAGGGGTTAGGTAGCCTTCTCCTCTATGTCACTTGTCATTGTCTCTTCTAGCTACCTAACTGCCTTCCATGTATATGTATTAGAAAGCTTGGGATGTGGATGACATTCCTTAAGTTGACTCACATGTGATGTACCAAGTTATACATTTTGGGGGAAACCCCTTCCCTTCTCATGACATAGCTTATTGGAAACATATGACTTGGCATAGGGATTTCTAAGTAAGCTCTCATGCCTTCTTCTACTTTAAAGCAATTTCTCACAACAATGGTGTTCGCAACTACTTTAAAGTTGGGGCATACATCGACACTCATGTTTCATTATGTGATTTTATTTCTTCCTACGATGCATTCCTTTCTTGGTGGTGTCATTGGGTTTGATTTTCTCCAAGAGTGTGATGTTTCTTTGACTTATCCTCTCTTGGAAACATTAAGTACACTGTTCCCTAAGATGATACCTTGCATTTTTCCTCTCTTGGAGATGTTAAGCACAATTTTCCCTAAGATGAGACCTTCCATGAACTAAGCAAAATCCCTTTGAACATACCTCTTTCTTGTTGTGTGCATTTTTGTACCTTATTAAAGTCATGGAGGTATGGCTTTGATATGGCTCTTTCAGGCTCACCTAGTGGACAACTAGATTTACGAGCCCTTGTGAGCATGCATTTTTTTTTCTTATCATAGTCATGGGGTATTACTTTGATATGGATCTCTTGGGGCTCACCTAGTGGACAACTAGCTTCACTAGCCCTTGTGAGCATGCATTTTGTTTGCATAGTGGACAACACGTTCCACTTGTAAACCTTTTTGGACAAACAACCTAGACCTAGTCCATAGTGCATTGAATGGCTAGTTGAATCTTGATCCGTAGCATTTTTCTTTTTCCTTTTTCTCTTTACATATCTTTGATGGTGTATGCTTGTGATCTAGTTATGGATTCAAGTATCATCCACTAGTGTGTTCCTTTGTGCCTATGTTGGTTTGTCATAGGATCTTGATACTAGGGGCTTGGCCACCCACTTGGTTATTTTCATCCCATCTTACTAGCATCCATACATTTGAATCCCTCTTGATTGTGTTGTTGGCTACTTTAGTGTGAGTTTCAAGCAAGTTCATCCTCCCACTAAAGTGGGGGCTAAATGTAATCTAGGAAAATGCATAGCCTTGTATTTTCACACTTGTTTGGGCCTGCCTTGCTTTGTTTATCTTAATTGGTCCTATTTTACATCCACAAGCCTAATAAATTATATCTTTTTATGGATAATCTGGACAAACCTCAAAGGGTAAATGATAATTTAATGATTTTGGGTGTATTTCCTTAATTTTTTGACTAGGACTAAAACATCACCTAGGGTGTCTTTGTCCTCCAAAGGTCTTGGGACCTTGTTGTCAAATGTGCCTTAGAGGGCCCCTTTTTTGGAGTCTATGCCTTGAGTTTCAAGCCTTGAGACTAAAACACCACCTAGGGTGTCTTAGTCCCCCTCAAGTTATTTTTGGGATTTAATTTCAAATCTTGGTGGGATTTAGCCTCCTTTAATTAATAATTTCATATGTCAGCTTTTTCTGGTGTAATTTTGGTAAATTAAGCATGAATAAGTATAAATACAAGGTTCTTTCACTCATTTTTCATCCTAAGCATTCATGATATAATATTAGCAACTTGAGTATTCATGCATTATAGAAATTTGTGATCAAGAGAGAATTCAAGAGCAATTCATCAAACATTTGGACCCATAATCTCAAAGATATTCTTACATCATGTGTGCTTTTGAGATAAAAATTTTAATGTATGGCTTTGATTCAAGGAAGCAATTCAAGTCAAGATCTACATTCAAGCTAGCCACTTCAGAGAAGCTTTCAAATTTGATAACAAGGGATTGTTGAGTTACAACATAGCACTTTGTTCATTCATCATTTCGCTTCATTATTTCATCTCATTGCAAGGTTTAATTAACAAGGGGTTTGACCAAGGAAAACCCCCATTTAATAATAATCAACAAGTTTTTATTCCCTTGTGTTTTTGTTTTTAGATTTAGGTTGAAAATCATTTGAAGTGAAAAGTTGAAAAGTTGCAAAGTTGCATTGCAATGTTGTCATCTTCATAGAAAGTCACCTATAGACCGGATCTAAGAAGAAGAAGTTAAAGACATTGAACCTCAGGATCATCTTTTGAAATTTCGAAAATTCAAATCGAGACTAAGATAATAGTAAGGGTGTCATAGTCCTCCTAGAGGTATTTTTTAGAGATTCCTTCAGATCCGGTTCTAATATCTAAAGATTCTGCATTTTCCCCAAAAAATGGTAGCAAGACTAAGAAAACAATAAGGGAATCTTAGTCCTCCTCAGCATATTTTGGAAGCATTTTTGCATTTCTAGAATCCTTATCACATTTCCAGGCTTCCTAGGTACATACATCATAACTTTTTGTTACTTAATTTTGTCATTTACACTCAATATTTGGCTTGTATTACTAGGTTTTGTGAGTTGAATGCTAAATTGTCTTTTCCAACATTTTTCTTGGTGGTGAACCCTTTGAAATCCTATGGAATCTTCTTGGGTATCCCTTGTTGAGAATTGAATCAACTTTGTGTTGGTAGTTAATCCAATTTGGGATCCAAGGTTTCCCTGAATGAACCATCCCCGTGTAGAGAAAAAACTAGGATTAGGGACCCCTTTCTTATATTTCGAGTCCCTTTCCCAAATCACCATTTTCCTATGGTTCAACAGTGTTTTAGGCATACAAGGATGAGTATTGGATGAAGGCTATGGAAGAAGAACTAATTTAGATTAAGAAGGATAAGACTTGGCAACTTTTCCCAATACCATCAAACAAGAATGTTATTAAAACTAAGTGGGTATTCTGAATTAAACTGAATGAGAATGGAAAAGTGTTAAGAAATAAGGCAAGGCTTGTGTGTAAGGGCTACTCACAAGTAGAAGGAATGTTTTTTGAGGAGATATTTTCTTTGATGGAAAGAATGGAAGATATCATGATGTTTTTGGCTTTTGTACCCTTAAGTATTTTAAGGTTTATCAAATAGATGTGAAGTCTTCTTTCTTAAATGGTGAGTTGGAAGAAGTATACATTGAACAACCAAAAGGATTTTAGTTATCAGAAAAACTAGATATGGTTTGTATATTGAATAAAGCATTATATGGACTAAAGCAAGCTACCAAATATTGGTATGCAAGGTTGGATAGGTACTTGATACAACAAGGATTCAATAAAGTTACCATAGATAGTAATCTTTATTTCAAAGTTAAAAAAAATAAAATCTTGATTGTAGTTGTGTATGTTGATGATATCATTTTTAGAGGAAATGAAGCTATGTTTAAGATATTTGTAGAAGAGATGCAGAAAGAGTTTGAGATGTCTATGTTTGGGGAGATGAATTTCTTTCTTAGACTATAAATCAATTAGATAGAAAAAGGTATAGTCATTTGACAATCAAAGTATGTCAAGGAAATGCTAAATAAGTTTGTAATGGAGGATTCTAAACCGGTTTGTACCCCTATGGTTACTGTTTGCAAGCTGAGTAAGAATGATGAATATAATAAAGCTAATTAAATAAAGTATAGGTCAATGATTGGAGAACTACTATATCTAACTACTACTAGGATAGAGTCATGCATGTAGTTTGTCTTGTGGCTAGATTTTAAGAAGATCCTAGAGAGTCACATATTGCAGTAGTGGAGAGGATAATCATACTTGAAAGGCACTCTAGAACATGGTTTGTGGTATCCAAAGGATACTAATTTCTCTTTGAGTTCTTATTTAGTTGTGGATAGGCCAAGATGTGTTGATGCAACGAAAAGTACAAGTGGTGGTGTATTCTTTCTTGGATGCAGATTGGTTTCTTGGCTAAGAAAGAAGAGAGAATCAGTGTCTTTATCTACTGCAAAGGTAGAATACATTGCAACAAAATCTTGCTATACACAGATGTTGTGGATGAGGGAAACTTTGAAGGTTATCATAGTTTTATATGATGAACCAATTTCTATCTTTTGTGATAATACAAGTGCTATTAATATTTCAAAGAATCTAGTAATGCACTCAAGGATGAAACATATCTCAATTTGATATCATTTTTGAGAGAGAAGGCTGCAAAGAATGAGGTGAAGCTAGAGTATGTGCTTAGAAAGGATCACGTTGTTGACATATTCACTAAGGATCTTCCTAAGGATACTTTTGAATATCTCTAGGAGAAGTTAGGGGTTATTACCCCTCCTTTGAACTAGATACATAAGGATATTTATCAATCCAAAGGATTTCAAGATTCATTCTTTTTTTTGGACTGGTGTTGGAGGCTACCTCTCAGAGGGAGTAGGTAGCATTGAATTTTGTTTATATGTGGTTGTCATTGATGTCAACACTATTGACATTAATGTCATTAGAGGTTGTATATGTCAAGGATATTGAGAAAATTGTAAAAAAGTAAGTTGCAGGTTGTTAGTGGTGCAATGAAGCTTAGTATGATGGCTAGCTCAATATGTTGATGAGCAAAGTTTGTAGATTATTTTTTTTTTTTTGAGTATATCTAGTTTATCCACATTAAGTTTCAGAGATCTGCATGAAGATTTGATCAAGTTATGCGTATCTATGTTTTGATAGTTGTTGCTTCATTTGGTGTTCCTAAAAGAAGATGATGTGATTCTGAAGTGTTTTGGATGCTTCTATGGTGATTCATGATGCTTTTGGATGTTTCTAGATCATGCTCTATCTTTTTTGTACGTTTGCATTGATCGGTGTGCTTGTGATTGGAGATTTTCTCTTGTGTGTTCATGTTTTTCATGGTCTTGGCCAATAGGGTGATTGTAGTGTGTTGTGGATCTTTGAGGAATAATTATTGAAGATGTTTCATGTTCGAGGATGTTTTTTTGGGTCTTCACTATATTTTGGCTGACGTTGGTTGATTTGCATTGATAATTATTTATGTTTTGGGCTGACAATTTGTATTCATTTTATATTTTATTGAATCCGACATGTAGATGATGTTATTCTTGATTATAGATATATATGGGTGATTGTTTTATCATTTGAAGGAATCATGTGAAGAAAAGTGTACGAGTCCTATGTGTGAATAATTTCCTAATCATTCGAAGGAAAAAGTTAAGTGTGAAGAAGAGTGAGCATAGTTTATGTGCTTAACCATAACTATAAGTAGGCATGAGTAGATGTTATTTTCTTAGTTCAAAATATTGTGGATGTAATCTGAATCTTTTTGTAAGATAGTGAGTCTTCCTTTGGGCAATAAGCCTTGTTGTATTTAAGTAGTGAGCTCTAGGCAGTGTTCCTGAATGCATGTGCATTCCCCATTTATTCCTTTTTACTTTTAACAGGGTATAATCTTATGGACTAACCTCCACCGTGGTTTTTCCCCTAATAGGGTTTCCACATAAAAATATTGGTGCTATGTGAGTTTATGATGTGCTAATGATTTATGCTTTCATGGTTATTAATTAGATCTGAGAACAAGTTTAATAAGTTTAAATTCTTGTGACAACTGATTCACCCCCCCTCTTAGTTGTCTGCCCTTGTATTACCAACAATTGGTACCAAATCAGGTTCCTTGGAAGAAGTTGAATAGCTTGAGGTGATATGGGATGGTGACATATAAGAAGGATAGTCCAAGATTTGATAGAACAAATTATTCTGTATGGAAGACTCGAATGGAGTCTCATCTAAGATGCATTGGTGAATCCTACTAGAACATTGAAAAGAATAGATATATCATCCCACATAATGGTCCTTCTACTTCTGTTGAGATTAAAGATGTCGAGTACAATATTAGGGCTAAGGAAGCATTGTTGAGTTCTCTAACTGATTCTAAGATGATAAATGTAATGTATTTGAATACTGCTTATGAGATTTGGAAAAAGTTGGAAACTTTGTATGAAGGTGATGCACATGTCAAGATTGTTAGGCTACAAATTTTGAAAGGGAAATATGAAACATTAAAAATGGGTGAAGATGAGAACATTACTGCTTTTATGCAGAGAGTGAGTGAACTTGTGCATAATATCAGATGTGCTAGTGGAACATTAGAAGAATCAAATATTGTTGCTAAAGTGCTCAAATCCTTTCCTTCTCCATACAAACACAAATTTGTTGCTATTGAGGAGATCCGGACTATGAAAAATGTAACTAGAGATATGTTGATTGGTAAGCTTTCTGACTTTGAGTTAAGTGAGTTTGGTGATGCTCTTCCTAAGATAGAATCTACATTTAAAGCTATTACCTCCAGAAAAGATATGCAGAGATATGATCTGGAAGAAAGTTCTTCTAGAAAGGTGTTGAAGTATGAGCAAGAAATGAGAAAGATTGAAGAAGAAGAAGAGAGAAAGCTAGATGATCTTGAAGCACTTCTTGTCAAGAGAGTACCCAAAGGAGAAGGTAAGTATAAAGGGAAATTGCCTCTTAAATATTTTTCTTGCAATAAGATAGGTCATTTTGCCTCAAGGTGTCCAAAAAGAGTTCCTAAGCCAAGACCTAACCAGCCTAGATTCTGAAGAAAGTGTTATTATGCTACTAATGAGGGTGTGAAAAATGATGAATCTGATAAAGGGAATGTAAGTGAAGATGAATGGGTATTTATTGCTATCAAGGAAAATGATCTAGTACCTACTAAATATACTAGTTGCATGAATGTGGAGAAAGCTCTGGCAGCCAAAATTAAAGAAAAGGATGAATAGGCTATTGACAATGGATGCTCTCATCACATGATAGGTGATAAAAGTAAATTTGTGAGTCTTTAAAAGTATGATCGTGGTGTTGTAAGATTTGGTGATGATAAATCTAGTGTAATCCATGGTAGAGAATCCATTCCTCTTGGTGGTAAGAATAATACTAATAATGTTCTATATGTGGAAGGTTTGAAGCATAATCTTTTAAGTGTTGGATAGATGGTTGAAAAGGGATATAATCTTAAATTCAAGGATGGAAAGTGTAGAATATTGGGGAGTTCTAGAAATGTGATTGCATCAAGTACAAAAACAAAAGGTAATATTTTTCACCTGAATGCTACTAGTAAAAGTTCTCTAATTGCTCAAGTTGATGAAAGTTGATTGTGGAATAGGATATTGTGTCATATAAACTTTGACAGTATTAGCAAGATAAGTTCTACTCGGGTTGTGAGAGATCTTCCTAAGTTGGTAAAGCCTACTAATACAATATGTAAGAAATGTTAGTTAGGGTAGAAAACTAGAATTTCATTTCAGAGCAAACAACATTGTTCAAATGAAGTGTTGGAGCTTGTGCATACTAACTTGTGTGGTCCTTCTAGAGTCAAAATTTTACAAGGAGACATGTATTTCATGTTACTCATTGATGATTATTCTAGATTGATGTGAGTTTCTTTCTTAAGGGAAAAGTTTGAAGCTCTAGAGAAATTCAATATTTTTAAGGTTAAGGTTGAGAGAGAGACAAGTCTAAAGATTAAATTTCTAAGATCGGATAGAGGTGTTGAATTCATTTCTGGTGAGTTCAATTACTTTTGTGAAGAGAATGGGATAAAGAGACAATTATTTGCCCTGTGGACCCCTCAGCAAAATGGAGTTATGGAAAGGAAGAATAGGACAATTCTAGATGTTGCTAGGACTATGATGGTGGAAGGAAATGTCCCACATATCTATTGAAGACAAGCTATGAGTACTGTTGTTTACACTCTCAATCAGGTACATATAAAAGGTGATATAGGTAAGACCCCTTATGAGCTATGGTTCAGTCATAAGCCTACTGTTAGATACTTGAATTTTTTTGCTATATCAAAAGAGATGAAGATATAGGAAAGTTTGATGCTAGAAGTGATGAAGGAATCTTTCTTGGTTATTCTACTAAAAGTAAAGCCTACTGGTGCTTCAACAAAAGATTGAGGAAAGTAGTTGAAAGTGCTAATGTCAAGGTTGATGAAGACACAGTTAGACCATCCAGAACCTATGGATATGATTCAGGTGCTCAAAATTTCAATTTAGTTCAGACCCAAACTAAAGTGAAGATCATTCTGGTGAATCGAGAAAGCCAAGAGGAAGGTGATAAGCCTAGTTTTTGGTCTAGTTTTGGGTAGAATTCGTAGTCTATTTTCTAGTTGATGTCATGAAATTTTATGATTAAATGTTAGTATTTGCATAATGTTTCCCTCAAACTATTAACATTTGACATTATCCTATCTCTACAAGCTTTAATGACAATTGACATATTATGTGGGTTATCTATATTGATTTTACATGTGATTAATGAATGATTCCTAGAGTGGCTATAGATGTGCAGTTATTATGCGTAGTGACTTTTCCATGAAGATTTAATGTGTTAAGTTGAGGAAGACACTGCGAGCCGTTCATGCACCATAACGTCTAGTTGAGGAATTGCTCCAAGTCAAAGGTAGCTGATGACAAAAGATTCTTCATGCAACTGAACGTAACTACCTTATAGTGGACCTTAATTATTGAGAATGCATTGGAATTACTGCTATGTTGGATTTGCATTTGGACTTGCATGTCTGACCAAATTCCATGCATGTGTAGCCGCCATCACTCCACTTTCCCCTATTTTCCCTAAATGGCATCCTCCTAGTCGTGGAGTTGATTGCATTGTTTAGCTATAGTATAAATAATGATTTGATGCTCCTTCTTCAAGAGGTTGCATGATTTGATATTGTAATCTCATTCTCCAATTTTAGTGATACAAATACATTACTCTATTGTATGCATGATTTATAGTGAATGAAATAAAGTTCTGAGTTCAAGCACTTGAGTTCTTATTAGTTTAGAGGATACTTATCCAAGGGGGCCTAGTTGGTGAGTAATTTGTCTTCTTAGTTTAGCATTAGTTTAGTATTACTTTCTATTTAGTACTTAGAAATCTAGCATCGACTGTTCCTACAACCACTAGAATTCCATTCTATGATTATTCCTATAGCCAAAGAAAACAGAGTAGTGTCCTATTTGTTGCTCAAATTTTTATTCATGTTATGCATTTCAGCTTAGCATAGTCATTGATTGACATTCAACATTTTTCTCTTTCCTTTTCAAGCAATTTACTTTCAGTATTGTGTTTCTTAGCTATAGAATGCAATGGCTACTTTGAGTTCCTAGTGCACATACTATGCTGACCCATTTCAAGTTCATGTCTCTAGGTTAACAAGTTAAATGCACCTTCATGATGATTGAAATAACTATTCAGGTTAGATGTCCAATCTTTGAATCATGGCTATAAGGGCTTAGTTATCAAATCATTGTAGGAGGCCAACATTTTTGGTGTCGTTTCCGAGGATGGTGTCAAGCTACGGATCCTTTTGGAGTCATTGGTAGTTTTTCTTGTGGTAGTTTTTCTGGGAGTTGTTCTTAGTATATCCTCATTTAGGAAGTAATGATCCCCCTTATTCTTTACCAATTCTTTGTGTGAGCTAACTAATAGTGAGTAATACCGCATGCATAGAGGAAGGAGAAGGGATGCTTATGGGATATTCCTTCCTAAAAATCCTCATCCATTCCAACTAGTTGTATATCAAAACCTACCAGAAGAAGAAGAAGAAGATCCACACCCTTTTGTTGATACATATCCTGATTTGACTAGTTTTGAAGTCTCCTCTAAAGATCAAAATTAGTTTGAGAACCCCTTTGCTTTGGAACCAAATCAAGCAGGCATGGGTGATGCAAAAAGGAACAGACAAAACCAACCAGCTTTTCCTTTCCCCATTTCCCATCAGAAAGAAGTTGAAAACATCAAGAACATTCTCGCCTCAGCACTCCCTAAGTTTTATGGACTTTTTACAGAAGATGTTGGTACTTTTCTATTTGAGTTTGAAATACTTTGTAGAAGTTATGGTTATACTACTGATTCCCATAGGCTTAAGCTATTTCCTACCACTTTAAAAGAGGTTGCATTAAGATAGTTCATGAGCCCAGTTAGAGATACTATGGAAACTTGGGAAGATATGAAGACAAAATTCCTTGAGAAATATAAGGAATACTACAGGGGTAGTCACATGAGAGGAGGTGACATTTTTAGGATGTAGCAAAAGGAAGATAAGAGCCTAGATGATTACATTGCAAGGTTCATGTTTTTCTTGCAAAAGTCTCCACATCATGCACTTAATGAGGAATCACAAAAGTTGATTTTCCTGAGAGGAATTAATGATAAGTACATTGATGCCTTGGACCTCATGACATGAGGAGATATATCCCAAGTTCCTTGAGAGGATATTAAGAAAATATACTAGAATTACTCTAGGGCAGCTTCAAAGAAAGGGAGAGATTATCAATATTCCATGGGTAAGACAACTACTGGTGGAGTTTCAAGAATGGAGATCACTCATTTTCTGGTAGACTTCAAGAAGGAAATTATCAACAATCTAGCCACTCAGCTAGATACACTTCAAGCCAAGAAGAAGCAAGCAGAAGCAAAGGCAATGTTGACAAAGTATTTCCCCCACTGCAAACAAAAGAAGGACTACATATGTAAGATGGTAGCTAACCTTGAAAGAAAGCAAATTCCACCTGAGTTCTAGCCAATTTAGATTCAAGAAGAATAAGTCTACTATGTTGCAAAAAGGAAGCCTTGGGCTCCAAGACAAGGTATGCCACCAGATCCACTATCCTATGTTGGACTATATTTTAACTCCTATTCATCCGGTAACCAATGGAAACCCCCATATCCACCTAGTTATGGAGGATATCCACCACATCCTTGGAGTAACCCTCCAAATGCTTGGCCTAGTCATCATAGTTCTCTACCCTAGTGGAAAAAACATCATGGGAATTGGCAACAATTTCAAGGGCATTGGCAACCACCTCTAGGAAATTGGCAGCAAACAAATCAATGGAGAGGAGGACAACAATGGCCTACTCAAACAACCAGTTACATGTAACCACCTTCTCAACCCCAATAACTTTTTATAATGCCTCCACCTACTAATCCAAGCTCAAATGCACCCAAACCAACTCAGATACCAGCTCAACCCACATGCAATCCAAATAACAAACCACAACAACAACCTGCATACTTTGTTGATTCAAATCAATTCCCTACATATGTTGTGAGTGTAAGTGATATCCACCTGCATTCAAGATCCACTCTACCAGCCCCATCCAAGCCCATTATCATTGATCTTCCTATAGAAAAGGAGGAGAAGCCTCTAAATGATCCCATTCAGCCAAATGTACCTAAAAATCCTGAACTAGTCCAAGTCAACCAGACTAAACAAGAACCACCATTTCCTCAAAGATTGGAAGTTTCCAATAAGAAAAAAGAAAAGGAGGGTACCACCTTTGATATCTTGGATCAGATGAAGCATATATGTGTTCAGATACCCCTATTTCAGGCCATAAAGGATGTTATAATCTATGACAAAGCAACCAAAGTAGCCTGTCTTAAGAAGCCAGGTAGGAAAAAGAAAGACCCAACTATAGTTCATGTGGTGGGCCAATTGGCTAACATCATACTAGGAAAAATAACTATTCCCAAGTATAATGACCCAAATAGTCTTTTTGTAGCGTCATCGTAAATGAGATCCACGTAAAGAATGCTCTGATTGATTTAGGGGTAATAATAAATGTAATGACCAAGGATATCCTGCAACAACTAAACATTGCAAGTATGAGATCTACTCCTACTATCCTGCAACTTGCTGATAGCTCTATTGTTAAGCTTGATGGTGTAGTGGAGGATCTTGTGGTAGTTCTAGACTCTTGGGAATACCCAATAGATTTTTTGATTCTTTCTCCTAAGGCTACACTAGGTGGATATCCCATCATTCTTGGAAGGCCTTGGTTAGCAATTGAAAATGCATACATTGGATTTTGGTTAGGTGACATGACCATTTTAGATGGGAGGATTACTAAAAAAAATTCTCTTTATCCACCTACTCAACCATCTCATGTTGAAGATGACCCCGTATGGCCACAAGTTGGTGAAGAGGGCAAGGAAGTTAATTTTGTGGCACAACTTATGATGCTAGGTAGAAGCTCTTTCATGCAACTCCAAGATCAGGATGAAGTATTGGCTAACATCATTTAGAACCAATATGAAGTGGAGGAAGCATCATCCTCTACTTCGGTCAGGACACTTTTGCCTACTATTCCTATAGCCACTATTCTTCCAGACGTTTTTCCTACATGCGATCTTCCTGTAGCCACTCTTCCTGCAACCACTCTTCCTGCAACCATTGTTCCTACAGACAGCCTACCTGTAGTAATAGGAATATCCAATGCCTTACTTCCATATGAAATAAAGGTACCATGTATTAATGAAATATCCATGATAGAGTTAACTACACAAGTCTAGGAGTTAGAGGGAAAATATATGAATGTTAATAGTAAATTGAATTAAGAGCAACAATTGTTATTGGCAAGCCTATTAAGGACCCATCAACATGCATTTGCATGGGATTATCATGATATGAAGGGACTAGATCCTAAACTTTGCACACACATAATTTATATCAGAGATGATTGCACTCCAGTAGGATAACCACAAAGAAGAATTAACCCTACACTAAGAGAAATTGTGAAAGGAGAACTGCAAAAACTACTAGATGTGGGATTTATCTATCCCATTTCAGGTAGTCAGTGGGTGTCTACATTAGTGATTTTTTCCAATAAATGAGGGAAATGGTTAGTTTTTGTTGATTATAGGGAACTTAATGCTACCACCAAGAAGGACCACTTTCCTTTACCCTTTATTGATCATGTTTTGGACACACTTGTAGGAAAGCAATACTTATCTTTTCTAGATGGATTCAACGACTACAACTAGATCCAAATTGCACCAAAAGATGAGGAGAAGACCACATTTATCTATCCATGGGTGACCTATTCCTATTCGATACTCCCATTTGGCTTGTGTAATGCACCTGCAACTTTCTAGAGGGCAATCATTAGCATATTCTCAGACATTTCTCATGATTGCATGGAAATCTATATGGATGACTTCACCACTTATGGTTTGATTTTGATCAAGCATTGGAGAATCTCATGAGTGTCCTACAGAGATGTGAAGACCAAAACTTGTCCTTAAATAATGAAAAGTGATTCATGATGATGAAAGAGGGTGTAGTTTTTGGCCACTACATCTCCCACAAGGGAATTCAAGTAGATCCTGCAAAAATTGAGATAATCACAAATCTACCTACACCTACAAAACAAAAGGATGTGAGGAGTTTCTTGAGTCATGTAGGATATTATAGGAGATTCATCAAAGATTTCAGCAATGTAGTAGCACCATTGTATACCCTTCTCTCTAAGGATGTTGTATTTCAGTGGACTGAAGCTTGTGACAAGGCATTTTCTAGCTTGAAGGTGGCTTTGAGTTATGCTCTTGTACTCAAGGGACCTAATTGGGAGCTTCCTTTCCACATCCAAACTAATGCATCAAATTATGTTATAGGAGCAGTCTTAGGATAGAAAGAGGGAGCTGTTGAAAATGCTATTTACTTTGTCAACAAAAAATTGTAAGGATCTAAATTCAATTATACAGTGATAGAGAAAGAGATGCTAGCAATAATCTATGCACTGAACAAATTCAGACATTATATAATAGGCTACCAAATCTTTGTGCACACTAATCATGCAACCATTAGATATCTCATGAATAATCCTTTGATCACAAGTAGATTGGAAAGATGGTTATTGTTGATACAAGAATTTGATATAACCATTGTGGATAAGCCAGTGAAGGCCAATGTTGTTGCAGATTTTCTTTCAAGACTAACAACATTAGAAGACAATTAGCCTTGGTATGCTGATATAGCCAATTACTTGATTACAGGTGGAGTTCTTTCTCACTTCTCCCCAAAAGAGAAAATGACACTCATTGAAAAACATTTTCCTTTCTCTTGGATTGTTGGATGTTTGTTTAATACTAGACCAGATCATGTCATGAGGAGATGTGTTAGAGAAGATGAGACATATGAAATTTTGCATGCATGTCACAACGAACCATGTGGAGGACACTTTACAACCAAGAGGACAACAATGAAGGTTTTGAACATAGGATATTATTGGCCAACACTCCACAAGGATGTAGCAAGGTATACCAGAAAATGTGATAGATGTCAAAGAATGGGTAGACCAACCAGATCTGATGAGATGCCATGTTTCCCTCACATAGTAATCACTCCCTTTGACAAGTGGGGATTGGATTTTGTGGGACCAATTGAACCTCCATCAAATGGTAAGTCTTATATATTTTTATGCACTAATTAAGTGACAAAATGGGTAGAAGTTAAGGCCATGAAGCATGCAAGAGATAACAAGGTTGCAAAATTTCTTTATGAGGAGATTTTCACAAGATATGGAGTCCCAAGAGAAATAGTGACTGATTAAGGAGCTCAATTCACATAAACTCTTGTTGCAACACTAGTGAATGAGTACAATATAAGGCATAGGAAGTCTACTCCTTATCACCCCTAGGCTAATGGCCAAGTTGAGGTGACCAATAGAGAAATTGAAGCCATTCTAGCTAAAATAGTAGTTTTCCATAGAAAGGATTGGGAAAAAAGATTACCAAAAGTTGTTTAGGCCTATAGGACAACCTGGAAAACAAACACAGGCTTCACCCCATTTGAGTTGTTGTATGGAAAGAAAGTTATGATGCCAATCGAATTTGAATATAAGACTCTAGATACTATAGTAGATTTGGGGATAGATATTTTTGATGCACAGAGAGAAAGAATCATGTAGCTAAATGCTTTCAATGAGATAAGAATAGAAGCCTTGCAACATACATAAGTAGTCTAGAATCAAAGGATCAAGTGGCATGAAAAAATTATCAAGGATAAGAAATTCAAACTAGGAGATTCGGCCTTGCTCTATGATTCAAGATACTAGGACAATGTAAGAAAATTGCAGGCAAGGTAGCTAGGACGATATGAAGTTGTTGAGGTCTTTCCTAATGGAGTTGTTCATCTTACCACCATTGACCCTATCAGGTTCAAATTACTTGTCAATGGTCATCACCTCAGATTATACCACAAGCTAGCTTCCAAAGAAGAGTTCCTGCAACAATTTACCCAACACTCAGAGCTTCCTACAACTGAAGGAAGTGGACCTAGTGTCCCTCCTTCTGGCTAATTAAGGTACATACTTTTCATAATTAAAAAATTCACTTACATGGAAGTCCATTTCTTTGTCAGCTGCCCATCCACCCATCCATTACCACCTTTCTCTCTCTTCCATCACTTCATTCCACCTCACCTCATTTCATTTCATTTATTTCTCAATTTATTCTTCAAAAAGGCGAGCATTACTTTATTCATGATCTTTGCAACAAATCTTCCAAACATCCAGGTATGTGCACATTAATTGCTATCTTTAATCATATTTTAAGGGAATTCATATAATCATTATACATTAGTATAGATATTCACATAGATTCCAATATTACTTGTTAATCACCACTCCCATCTCACATGTGTGGAAACATGTCCAAATTTAGGTTGGGGGAAGGGAAAGAAAAAGATGCAAATATTTTGTGAATTTATTGCCCATGTGTCAAATCATATTAGGCTACATCAGAAAAATTAAAATGAGCTTATTTGAAATCCAAGTGAAAGGACGACTTGCATGTGTGAAGTGACAATAACTACAGCCACCATTTCTTCCTATCATAATTCCCCTTTATCACTCCCTTCTTGCCATTATTGACCCTATCGTAATCTTGAGTTGCAAGCATAAAGGAAAAACAAAAGAAAGGAAATTCAGTCGACACTACCACTAGAAATTTAACAGGTTGGTACTAGAATTTAGCAAATACTGCATGAAAGTGCATTTGATTTTCATATGGGAATTGCAAGAAAGAAGTTGTAGAGCATTTTTTTGATTGCAAACAATGGGAGGTAGGTTAATTCGAAATGAACCCATAGTGCATGATATTTTACTATAGGATGCACAATGCCTGGGATAATTTAGAAATTGTGGATGGTTAGATTAATTCTTGAAGTTGGATGGATTTGATGAAAGCATGGCCCTTAAATTTTCCCATACATTTTCAAAAGGAAAAGCCACAGTAAAAGGGTTGGAAGTTGTGGAAATAGAGGAAAGAATAGCAGAGGTCACAAGGTTACTTGTTGATGGTGAAAATTACCCTACTTCTAGAGATGCCAGAATAGCTAGGGCTGAGTTCACAAAGCCAACTGACCCCCCATTGAGCATAGACAAACAGGGTGCAAAGAGAATGTCTATGCCCTATCCATGGAATTAGATAGTTGTGTATGTTATCAAATACATCACTTGTGAGGGTTTCTAGTCAAATTTGCATTCTATCCACTTCAAGCTTTTGAATCACATGAGGCACAGAAAGAGGATGAATGTGCCTAACATGTATAATATTCTCTTGATTATGGCAGTTGAGACCCAAAAAGGTAGGGATTATTCTATTTCCCACCATTTCTTGATTAAATTGTTAGTTGAAAAGTCTCTACATGATGTATTTGGGATGACTTAGGAAGAGTTTATAAATGTTGATCAAATCATATGTGAGCACTTGCAACCTAGGGCTTTGCCTCAATCCCGTAGGTCTAGCAAGAGAGTAAGCATGATTGCGGCCATTCCTAGTGCTTCAACCTTTGGTGTTGGCTCTAGTGTGAATCCTCCTGTAGTAGAAGAAACCATAGAAATTAGTTCTTCTAAAACAGAGCACTCAGAAAAAGAAATCTCTTCCTTAGATTCTGATAATGAAATTCCACTTGAAACCCTAATGAAAACTAGGGCACAACAAAGAGAGGTAGAAACGAGAAAAGGGAAGGTTAAAAAATAGTATGTAGAAAGAAAAGCGCCAAGTTCTAAGAAGAGGAAGGTGATATTGTTCATCCTATAGCCAAAGGAAAATGTGAGAGACCTCCTAGGAAATCAAGACCAGCTGGGCCTA
Source organism: Sequoia sempervirens (assembly GCA_007258455.2). Lineage (NCBI taxonomy): Eukaryota > Viridiplantae > Streptophyta > Pinopsida > Cupressales > Cupressaceae > Sequoia > Sequoia sempervirens. The sequence goes on from VDFB02252616.1 coordinate 27,307,328, forward strand.
CGATTGGTACGCCTCCACAGTAAAGCCCTAAACCTAGTAAGACCTCACATGTGAACCCTAAATCTCCAATAGGTCAAGAAAATTTTGAAGAAGAAGACATATTTAGGAGAGCAGAAAATATAACATTGGCCAATCTTGCTAACATTGTAGAAAAATTGGAGGAAAATCAAAACTTCCTGCAGCATGAGCAAGAGGTTTTGTAGCATGAGCAAGAGGTCCCGCAGCAAGAAGTCTTGCAACAACAACCAAAACTAGAGCAAGAGTTCCTGCAACCACAACAAGAATGATATTCCCTATAGGAAAAGGAAGAAGAAACAACACCTTTGCATCCAAAGATAACTAGATAGTCTGAGTCCATGCAAATAGTGCCATATGAAGAGCCACCACCAAAAATACTAGTAGGAATCCATAATCCTCCTGATTTTACATTACATAAAGCAATTTTAAATTTATGGAAGGAAATAAAAAGAAGAGAGGAGGAATGGAAAAAGGAAAAATGGAAATTGAAGGAGGAAATTCAAAAGAAGGATGAAGAGATTGAGAATAAAAATGCAGAAATTTCCACCCTAAAGCAGAGGATGGATGATATGGAAAATTTGACACCAAAGATTCTAGAATATAGGACCCCTCCAAGGTTCTATGCTCTATTATTGAAAGATAAATATCTCTCTTTTATGATGTCAATAATTTCCTTAGGTTTGAATCCTTCTATTGACACCCCCATCAAATTTTTTAATGCTTATAGGATTGCCTCACCTGAAATGAAGAATTTTCTATGTGAATTTTATTTACATAATTATATTGTCACAAAAGACCATGATTGGAATCCACTATCGTATGTTGGGGATGTTCAATTGAGAGCGTTCATGTATTGGGTGCAAAATGAGATTAGTTTGGGACAAAAACACAGTGCTTATAAGAAATTGGAGTCTGATATCCCTCTACCTGTTAGAGCTTAATCAAGCAACCCAAGGGATATTTATAGAGAATGGCATAGAATGTTTCTCAGACCAAGTTATGGCAATAGGATTATGCCTTGGATTGAGGTAGTTTAAAGTGAATATGAGGTAAAGACAACAACAAAGGAGGAAACCATGAGGATATATTTGTCACAAAGATGGAATTGTTTGACTAATGAGCTAAAAGAAGCTAAGTCTCATTCCATCCACAATTATGTTGTAGCACTAAAAAGAATTGATAGGTATATTGAGATTGGGAGAACACAGGGGTGACTTTGGCTTCCCCTAACTTTCCAGCCACCAATGCTCATGTGGCCCGTACCAAACTTTAGATTTTACTAGTTTGACATTGCTGCTGTGAAGTAGAGATGGAATAGGTTTGATAGATTGGGAGGATTCTATTGGGATCTTGATTCACGTACTACATCCACTGATGTTGGACAAATCTCAGTTACAAATTTCAAAGCCTTGACCAAGTAGAAGAAAAAATCTTCCCCTACTAGAGGACCAACAAAATGTTAGGTTGGGGGAAGTGATGAGCCTAGTTTTTGGTCTAGTTTTGGGTAGAATTCATAGTCTATTTGCTAGTTAATGTCATGAAGTTTGATGATTAAATGTTAGTATTTGCATAATGTTTCCCTCAAACCATTGACATTTGATATTATCCTATCTCTGCAAGCTTTATTGACATTTCACATATTATGTGGGCTATCTATATTGATTTTGCATGTGATTAATGAATGATTCTTAGAGTGCTTATAGATGTGTAGTTATTATGCACACTAAATTTTCAATGTATATTTAATGTGCTAAGTTGAGGAAGACATCGCCAGCTAGGCATGCACCATAACATCCAATTGAGGAATCACTCCAAGTCAAAGGTGGCCAACGGAAAAATATTCTTCATGCAACTAAACGTAACTTCCTTATAGTGGACCTTAATGATTGAGCATGCATGGGAATTACTGCTGTGTTGGATCTTTTTTTGGACTTACATTACTTACTAGATTCCATGCATAATCGCCATCGCTCCACTTTCCCCTATTTTCCCTAAATGGCATCCTCCCAGTCATGGAGTTGACTTCCTTGTTTATCTGTAGTATAAATAATGATTCGATGCTCCTTCTTCAGGAGGTTGCATGATTTGATATTGTACTCCCATTCTCTAGTTTCAGTGATACAAATACATTACTCTCTTGTATGCATAATTTACAGTGAATGAAATAAAGTTCTGAGTTCAAGCACTTGAGTTCTTATTAGTTTAGAGGATACTTATCAAAGGGGGGGCACTTGGTGAGTAGTCTATCTTCTTATTTTAGCATTAGTTTAGTATTACTTGTTGTTTAGTACTTAGTTAGAAGTATGGCATCAACTGTTCCTGCAGCCACTAGAATTCCATTCTATGACTATTCTTGCAGCCAAAGTAGACAGAGTAGTTTCCTATTTGTTGCTTAGATTTTTATTTTTGTTATGCATTTAAACTTAGCATAGTCATTGATTGACGTTCAATATTTGTCTCTTTCCTTTTCAATCAATTTACTTTCAGTATTGTGTTTTTTAGTTGTAGAATGCAATGGCTACTTTGAGTTCCTAGTGCACATACTGTGTTGACCCATTTCAAGTTCACATCCCTAGTTTGACAAGTTAAATGCACCTTCATGATGATTGAAATAACTATTCAGGTTAGATTTCCAATTTTTGAATCATGGTTGTAAGGGCTTAGTTATCAAATCATTGTAGGAAGCCAATAGAAGGAACTAGTGAAAGTGTTGAAGTGAGATCACAAGAGCTTGAAGTCAAAGAATATCCTAAGACTCTAAGGTATGTAAGACTGAATCATTTAGAAGATCAGATTATAGGTGATAAGAACAAAGGTGTTCAAAATCGGAATGAATTGCAGAAGAATAGTGTTTGATTTCAAAGATTGAGCCCAATAGTGTCAATGAAGCATGCAAAGATGAATATTGGATGGAAGCAATGAAAGAAGAGCTACAAAAAATTCAAAAGAATAATACATGGATTCTTTTTCCTAGAACTAAGGACAAAAATATAATTGGAACTAAATGGGTCTTTCGGAAAAACTAAATGAGCAAGGTGAAGTTGTTAGAAACAAAGCAAGACTGGTGTGTAAAGGATATTCATAGATGGAAGGAATTGACTTTGAAGAAAAAATTTCCCCTATTGCTAGGATTGAAGTTGTGAGATTATTTCTTGATTATGTTTCTTACAAAAAACTCAAGGTTTATTAGATGGATGTCAAGTCAGCATTTCTAAATGGTGAACTGGAAGAAGAAGTGTCTATTGTGTAACCTGATGGATTTCAATTGACTGATCAAGGAGATATGGTTTGTCAATTGAAGAAAGCATTGTATGGACTTAAGAAATCCCCAAGAGCATGGTATGTTAGATTGGATAAGTATTTGTTGAAACTTGGATTCAACAAAGGTACTATTGACAGTAATTTGTATTTCAAGATTGATCATGATAAAGATTTGATTGTTGAAGTCTTCATTGATGATATAATTTTTGGAGGAGATGATAGTCTATGCATAATGTTTGTTGATGAGATGCATAGTGAATTTGAGATGTCTATGATTGGAGAAATGAAATTCTTTTTGGGATTGCAAATTACTTAGCTAGACAAAGGTATCTTTATATCTCAGTCCAAGTATGTGAAAGAATTGCTAAAGAAGTTTGGCATGGAAGATTCAAATCTAGTTGGTACACCTATGGTGACAAGATGTAAGTTGACTCAAGATGATGATTCTCCTAAAGCAAACTAGACTAGATACGGATCCATGATTAGTGGATTTCTTTATTTGACTCAAACTAGATCTGATATCATGAATGTTGTATGCATTGTTACAAGATTTCAAGTTGATCATAAGGAATCTCATGTGACTGTTGTGAAGAGGATTTCAAATACTTGAAGGGGACAGTTGATTTTGGATTATGGTATCCTAAAGAAGATGACTTTACTTTGAGTGATTTTACTGGTGTTGATTGGGAAGGAGATGTGAATGATAGAAATAATACTAGTGGTGGTTCATTTTTTGTGGGAAAGAAGTTATTTTCGTCGTTAAGTAAGAAGCAAAATACCATTTCTTTATCTTCTACAAAGGCATAATACATTGTTTTTGCTAGCAATTGTACTCAAGTATTGTGGATGAAGCAAATGTTAAAAGATATTAGAGTTGTGTATGATGAACCTATTGATATATTCTATGATAATTCAAGTGCAATTAACATTTCTAATAATCCGGTGTTACATTCAAAAACAAAGCGTATATCTATCAAGTTTCACTTTTTGAGAGAAAAGGTGAGTGAAAAGGAGGTCAGATTGGAGTATGTGCCCACTAAGGAACAAATTGTAGATATCCTTACTAAGCCTTTTCCTAAGGATACTTTTGAGTATCTTAGAGCGAAGCTAGGGGTATTACCCCTTCTAATTAGAACTAAGATGCAAGTCATTGCATCAGTCCATGCATTTCATAGTCATATCTTGATCCAGATTGATGTTGTGGTGGATGCTACTCAGGGGGAGTAGTCAAATGTTTAGAAATGTGATTCAGAGCTTGTGTGAGAAAGATAATGTGTATCTTTGTCATTGATGTCAAAGGGGGAGAAGAGTCATGTGAAAAACTATGAATTATCTGGGGAGAAGAAACAAAACCTAAGGGGAGAAAGTTCTAAGAGAAAGTTGGGTTGATAGTGTTTTTCACATCATATGTTTCCATCAATACGAAAGGGGGAGATTGTTGGATGTTTCTAATATGTGGTTGTCATTATTTTCAACACTATTGGCATTAGGATATTGAGAAAATAGTAATAAAGTAAGTTGCAGGTTGTCAGTAGTGCAATGAAGTTCAGTATGATGGCTAGCTCAGTATGTTGATGATCAAAGGTTGTGGATTAAAGGGTTTATTGTCGAGTATATCTATTTTATCCATGTTAAGTTTCAAAGATCCGCATGAATATTTGATTGAGTTATGAGTATTGGTGCTCTAACAGTTTTTCTATTGCTTTAGTTGGTGTTCCTAAAAGAAGATGATGTGATTTTGAAGTATTGTGGATGCTTCTCTGGTGATCCATGATGCTTGTGGATATTTCTAGATTTTTCTCTATCTTTGTTGTACATCTGCATTGATCGGTGTGCTTGAGATTGAAGATTTTCTCTTACATTTTCATGTTTTTCATATTCTTGGTCTAGAGGGTGATTGTAGTGTGTTGTGGATCTTCGAGGAATAATTATTGAAGATGTTTCATGTTCGAGGATATTTTTTTGGGTCTTCACTATATTGTGGCCAATGTTGGTTGATTCATATTGATAATTATTTATGTTTTAGGAGAATAGTTTGTATTCATTTTATATTTTTATTAAATTCAACATGTAGATGATGTTATTCTTGATTACGGATATATATGGGAAATTTATTTATCATTTGAAGGCATGATGTAAAGCGAACTATGCAAGTCCTGCGTGTGAATAATTTCATAATAATTCAAAGGAAGATGTTAAGTGTGAAGAAGAGTGAGCAGATTTTATGTGCTTAACCAAAATTGTAATCAGGCATGAGTAGATGTTATTTTCTCAGTTCAAAATCTTGTGGATGTAATCAGAATCTTTCTGTAAGACAGTGAGTCTTCCTTTGGGAAGTAAGCCTTGTTTTATTTGAGCGGTGAGCTCTAGGGAGTGTGCCTAAATGCATATGCATTCCCCATTTATTCCTTTATACTTTTAACTGGGTATAATCTTGTGGACTAAGCTCCATCGTGGTTTTTCCCCTAATAGGGTTTCCATGTAAAAAATCTTGGTGTTATGTGTGTTTCTGATGTGGTAATGATTTATGCTTTCATGGTTATTAATTAGAGATCTAAGAAAATTTTTAATAAGTTTAAATTTATGTGACAACTGATTCACCCCCCTCTTAGTTGTCTGCCCTTGTGTTGCCAACAACTAGTTGTATTGTTGGTTGTTGTAGTTAGGGGGAGCAAGTGATGAAGCAAATTGGTGTTGTTCTTTGTTATCTATGTCAAAGGATATGTATAGTTGTTGTTGGTCAGTATAGTTTGTCATGTGCTCCTAAGGGGGAGTATGCAAAGCAATAAAATGGAAAATATGTTATAGATTAGTACAAGTATGATTAATGTCAAAGGGGGAAAGAGATGCAAATGTGTTTCCCTTTTACATTCATGTCAAAGGGGGAAAGAATATTGTGAAAAATGAAAGAGTCGGTTGAGGAAGGGAGATAGAGAAAAGTGAATAAGGAGAGTATGATGTAAGGGGGAGAAAGGAAAAGAATTGGTATGGAGCAATGTGTTGGTGATCAGATTTGTTATGTTTATGTTATTTTTGTTGTTGATGGTTTTTCACAACATCTGTTTCCAACAATGACAAAGGGGGAGATTGTTGCAAGTATGAGTAGTTGGTGTTGTCATTGATGTCAATAGGATTATGTTTTTTTTTCATTAACATCGATTGGTTCATACTATTGGTTATTTTTGGAATTCTATTGATAGTTAAGAAGTTGTGGTGATGCATTGATTAGTTACATTATGTTGTCATTAGTAAGTATTACTAGTGTCAACCTCTAGTGTTTCTTTGATAAGCTTTTGTTTGTGGGTTATTTTGGTTGAGTTTCTATATTGCATTTGGTTTGGTGATGATGAAAAAGTTTTAAATATGATGATAATTTGTTCCTGGTGCTTGGTTTTCAAGTGTTTTTGAGAAAATTTGAATAAAAGAGGAAACAGTGTGTTGTAGAGATATTCTAGCGAATAGAGTGGTGTTTTTGTTTTGCTCCATATTTATTTTCTGTTGAAGATTTGTTCATGTAGTTCAGATATGATCAAAAAAATTCATAGCTGTTATATCTAGATTTTCTTGGTTTGGATCATTGTGCAAAGAAAGTTATGCTCACTAGTGTGTGAATTGTGTATTGTAGTAGTGTTTGGGAGAAATTGTTTTGCTCCACATTTCTTCGTAGTTTGGTTTTTGTCCTTGCAGTTATCGAAATATTCTAGTAAGGTTCATAGCTACCTTTAGTTGAATTTGTTCATGGTTTGGTGCTCTGAAAGATGACTTCTTGAGTTATAGTGTGTGGAAGGTTATCTGGGTGAACAAGATGAGTTTGTTCTTCATATGAAGGTTGTTTTGAAGGAATTTGTTGGATTTCAAGGTGTTTTTGGAATATTGTAGATTGTATTTAAGTATTATTTGTTGTTTGTGAGTCATATTTGGATCAAAGGAAGTGTGTACTTAATTGTTAAATGGTGTTTACATGGGCTTGACTAACCTTGGGTGTTTGCACTAATTGCATATTTTCTTTGGTGATTGTGGTAGTATGGTGTGGCATGTATGAGTGGATATAGGTTTGATTTAAGGTGTAATGTGGTCTTCCTTCATTCCTTTCCACCATGAGAATGTTTTGGTGTCGACCTAATTTGAATTTTCATAGTTGAGGTGCATAGCTAGCCTAGGATAATGTTTTCAAGGATGAAGATGGTATAAATAAGTGTTGTTTTGATGGAGGATGTGTGTGTAGTGTGTGTGATGAAAATTATAGAGGTGTGAAGTGTGAATTTGTGAAGTGTAGTGTGAGATTTAATGAGTTAGACTACTAGAAGCAATGTGCAGAAGGTGTCTACAATATTTTGAAAGGCTACAAATGTGTTGGTGATATTGTGGTGGACATTTCTATTGAATTAAGATGGATTTATCATTCTAACAATATTATTTTCTTCTTTTTTGTAATCTAGCAATGAGCCATTGTAAATGATCACTTTGGTAGTGAGCCTATTGTATTCAGTGTTGCAATTACTTTATATTCTGAGCTTATCCTCATCATGGTTTTTCTCTTCTTGGGTTTTCCATGTAAATATGATGTTTTATTGTGCATGGTGTTGATGTGTTTCAGTTTCCATTATTTTCTTTCATGTTGAATAATTCTAATAGATTAAGGTTGATTGTGATATAAATATTAATGAGAGTTTTGATGTCTTAATATACAATGGATTCACCCTCCCCTCTCAATTTTCTTGTACATTCAACACAATTGACAAGGCTAGGATCTTTGTTTCTCAGGATGAAAAATATGAGAAGATAGTCTGGAGACAAGTCAAGGGGTTCGATACCAAAAGAAGAATATATCTTCTATGAGCATAGATGAAGATGTCAAAATAAATATTTAGATTGAAACTAAAGATACTACAAATAAATAATTGATGAATTACAAAGTGAAGTCAATATTGATTCAGACGAAATGCATGGCACTGATCTTGAAATGAATATACCAGTTCCTCTGAAAAAACAAGAAATTGATAATATGCCTCCTCCAAAAAATACAAATGAGAAAAAAATATATGGTTAGCAAGAAGTGCAAGCACCCTTTGGATAACAAGAAGGAGAAGATGTCCCTAGTATGCATAATAAACATGAAGTATCTGGTACAAAGATAGAAAAATAAAAAGAGAAGGAAGAGAGAAGGAGAATGATAATGATAAGCAAAAGAAAGAGGATGCTTCTATGGACATAGGTTAGTATTATTCATCATTAAATTTATTTAAGGACCTATTGACTTTATAGATGTAGTTTCAACCTATGGTGACACCCTAGCTATTACAAATTCCTACTCATGAAGGACAAGTTGACTTGTCAAATATTTCTACCCTTCATAAGTTACAGCTTGGTGATATTTTGCATGCTTTTGCAAGGAAGGAGATTCTACAAGAAAATGTGAAGAAGAGTGGATTAATTGTGATGTAGTGAAGATTATTCAGGAAGGTTTTCCAGAGGTAAACATAGATTATTTCTTGCCTCTAAAAAAAAATTTGAAGATTTTGATGAATTATTTTAAGGTTCATTCTTCACATATTGAGCAAAAGGTAGAGAAAGAGTCCTTGAGGAAGATAACTGATAAGAGAATGGCTAAAGCATCTAACTGGTGTGATAGTGCACACAATAAATTGGAGGAAAACATAAATATGTATAAGAATTGTGTTGATGAAGTCATTGCACTTTATCAATTTTGTTTAAAATGACCTAATTCCACTTAAATCTTAAGGATTAGATTGATTTCATTGAGCCACATATCACTCAAATTATCATGATATTTGATTTTTCAAAAGATAATGATGGATCCACTAGAGCACAAATAGAATTTCTTCATTTATAGTTGTCATTGCTTTTAGACCAGAGAGAATAGATAAATAAATAGTTTAGTCTATTAAGGGAAGTAGTCAATGTGAGACTTGCTACATTATGTGGGTTGTTGGCTAAATTAGATAAGGTGGACCAAAATATGAAGGCTCCAAGTAGTGTGGATGAAGCTAAGGATCTATTCATATAGTTTTAATACCAAAATCATATTTGTACCTCAATAAAAGAAACTTTTTGATGCAACTCTAGTGTACCTTAAGATAGCTTACAAGAAAATTCTACCTTCTAAGGAAGTTACAAAGGTCTATATAAGATAATTTTATCTTTGTATAGTTTTGTGGAGGATTGTAGTATCACTTTTGGTTTTTGTTGAAAATATATTCTACATAGAATGAGTTTTGGGGCATCTTCATCGCAAGGGGAGAGTTTTGGAAGGAATCATATAGTCAAGGGGAGTACATGCATAATTAATTTTTGGGGGGGTTTTCATAACAAGGAGACTTTAGGCCATTTTTCCTTGATGTCAAAAGGGGGAGTGAGTACAAATAAAGGGGAAGATAAGACTTGTAAATAAATTTGTGTTTCCATCAATGAAAAAGGGGAAGATTGTTGGCAATATGTCTTGTCATTCATGTCAACTTGATGTCTAGAAATATGTGTCATCCTTGTTAATGTCAAATTGATTCAACAATGTCATATTTGCATAGTAATGGATTGATGGTGTGAGACCTGCATTTGGGAGAGATGATTTGACATGGATGAAAACTTGGTTTTAGCCAATGTTTGAGGTAATTCAGTGGGTTCATACAATGTTTGAGGAAAGTTAGTATGGAAGACCTAGAAAATGTATTCATAGCAATATGACAATCTGAAAGTATGATGTGTACATATGATTAAGTTTGTAACACACTATTTCATTTTTTGTTGATATTTAAAGTCACATTGAATTATTTCTACATGATCAAGGAGTTAGATGAATGACAATTGATTCTAGGTTCACACTTGTGCAATTGGGAAAAGTTGTCTACGACATAGACAACATATTTTTCTAAGTCAATGACTATATTTTTGTTTGCACTCTACGACATTCCATGATCTGGTTGTGTGGTGTTGTACATGTTTTGTGTAAACACCCTGCTAAAAGGCAGGGACCCCCTCTTTTGCTCGGGTCAGGTTGTTTTGACCTCGTCTCATTTTACATGCCTCTATTTTTGTGCCTAAGTTGGCCCTAAGCCTAAAATTGATCAATTTCATATCGGCCATGATCATCCAACTAGGTTTCGCAAAGTCATTTTCCCTCAAGGCTTAGCCCCTGTGGGATTTTGTTCACTTTTCTCCTAGCGTACATTGACCCTTGCAGACCCACATTCGTGAGTTTCCCTATGTTGTTCACCGCTATGCTTGGCCATTCATCTACAACTAAACCCTGGTGTCCACTCAATGTATAGACCTTGCACCCATGTTCACTGATTCATTTCTCATGCTCTGTGGACCCATCTTCACAGGTTGCCCCTGGGGAGACTCTGTTCCCGTTTCACCATTTTGTAGTGGCTGACCTTTGACATCCACCTCCTGGGTGGGGCTCTAGTTTGTGTCATTTCATCCTCATTATTACCATCCCCTAAGTAATCCTAGCTTGGTACAACTCAAAATTATCTGAGTCTTAAACGATCGCAAATCTTTGTGCATGACGAATCCTTCACGTCATCCTGCCAGGTGAGAGCCATATGCACTATTTCCTCAAAATGAAATCATAAAATTGTGGTGAGTTATTAGGTCCATGATCATTGGTGGGTCCACCCTTATAGGTCACCTCCACCCAAAGGCCGTCACCCTGACATTGTTTCATAATGTAAAAGTTCTGCTACCTCTCCGCTTTGTGGGCCCACAACCCTTCATCATTGCCCATTGCTTGATCATTCCCAAATGGCTGCCTATCCTAGTGACTTCTTCACAAGTAGTATGATTGCCTCTTACCTCTATGTCCTTTCGCTTAAGTGTAACATCAAAGATGGCTATGTAGTAATTACAAGTGAAATTATAGACTAGAACAGAGGGGATTATTGAAATGGCGTTGCATGTCAAGATTCTGCACTTTACAAAGATAACATTCAAAATAAATTCTAGTGGCTATTTTGAGTGCGAGGTCCACTCTTCAGACTTCCCACTCACATTCACCATCTTAAAATGGCCTACCTCCAACATCGCCCCATGTTCTTCAGCCCACAACCCTGAAACGACGTTTACTCTAGTGGGACACGATGTGCAAGTCTCCCTCTATCGATCGTCGTTCTTTAACAACTTGCTTCATGCAGCGTCCCACCCTCTTTGACCCACCGACGATCAATCATGCAGATTCCACATTACTTACCATTCATCTCCCACAACAACATCCTATGCATACCCCATTCTCATAGGGACCTCTCACACTTACAACAAATAGCTCCCCCTTTGAAAATGAATATACACATTGAATAGGAGTCTTAAGGGATATGAGCCCATATGTGGCTCGTCGCAGGGATCAAATTCATCTTCACCATGCTCATGACAATTGTTCCTACACTGATTCCTGATATGCAAACCCTAACTATGGGTTTGTTGTGGACATTAACCAACCTTCTTTTGGAGCGTCATCTTACAGCGGCCTACGACACATTCCCTATCTATAGATGACTTTTCCTTAGCAAAATTTTGAGGGGCATCTTTGTAACCCTCTAATGGCCCTGACTTGCCTCTTTAGGATCCCGAAAGCTCTCACCCATGGGCAGTTTCAAAAATGAAAGAATAGGAAACAAGATGATATCATACTCACTCTCTTAAAGCATGAAAAGTAAAACTTTCTCCCAAGTGGCCAGAGGATGAATCGAGCTACTCGAGTGAATGTCACTATGTTTAAAATTATAGTTTTGACATGGGGGTGAGAAGACAAAGAATTGGGGGTAAATTTTGGTTGGAAATGTTAAGGGTCTTATGAAGCTTCTAATGATTTTAAGGGACTCTTATCCTCTGAGACTCATGATTAGGTAATCTCTACCTAGATGCATCCGCTAACAAATGATATAAAATGAAGGGATGGTAGTTTATTGCTCATAGCCATGAAAATGCGGGTGTCTGCTCATTTAGCACTGTCAAAATCTTCACCTGGCGCCCCTTCGCCCATAGTCCCCATTTGCAATGGCCTTCCATGTGAGGTTTGTGCCTCAGGGAGTCGTCCATATGATGGAGTCCCTAAAATGACAAACTGACAACAACCTTCTGCAACAATATATCCAACAATGTTTGCAACTCCGAGTCCTAGGAACAAATGAGTTGTAGTCAATAGCCATTTCCATAAAGCTTTCTTGGGATTGTGCCCAATATCATCATCTTCGATGGTTCCCACGCTCATGGAATCTGCATCCCTTAGTCCCATTTATTTGAGGTGGATTTCTAACTCCCATCCACGTGCCTAACTCGAACTCTACCCCTTGTCCTCATTATTTCAGATGTTTCTTTTCATCACAACATAGAAAGATAGACTATGGAAAATATGACAACATCCCCTTGGCACTAGGGAGAAGAATGAGATCGATAAATGATGTTGATTGATTTCGCTTGACAGAATTCCTATTTGCGGATGTCGAAGGGAGGGCAACCGAATCAGGAAAGATGTTCTCTCTATAGAATTTTGGTGACTATGTTGTGTAGTCTCCTTCCCATGGATGACATCATTAACTGAGGTTCCAATGCCAATAACCTATCCTCTCGCTCATCAAACAAGACTCTGTAAATAGCGGTAGGAGGGAATTATAAGCACTAGTCTCCACAGCCCACTCGCATGATGTCACGTAAAATCCTCTATGGGCATGACAGGGTGGAATGGCGTGACCACCTTGTAGTTTCCTAATGGAATACATCTTCTATGGTGGTACCTAATAAAATAAATGTGGTGGTATTGATGACTCTTATTATGAATGGGAGATCCCTTATTCTACTTTCAAGACCAAGAAATGAGTTGAATATTCGATATGATAACTCCATAAGAATTTCGTCTTTGTGGCTTATGACCATGAACATGAATGGAATCTAACCCACAATAGTGTGGAAATCATTTGATCCTCATTCTTTTAGCAAGTAGCCATGCATAATCTCCAAATATTGTCACCAAAGGTGAAGGGGCGGGGTTGGAAGTTAAAGGACATCCAAAAGGTGAAGGATCGAATGAACAAAATGAATGAGGGTTCCCTAGTGATGAATGTTGCCACTCACCTCTCCACCAAATGTGGTCCTCTAGCATGGTTTTCCTAGCTCATGAATGGCTATCCAGCACCAATCATGGGTCAATACTATTGTAGGCACTCAATACAAAGAATATAGTGGGTATTTTCACATTGGAATGACTTATTAAATGGGTTGCTTTAATAGGGATTTAAATATGAGAAACAAAGGCTCAAAGGAGGAGGTTATATCAATGTTGTTTGTCAATTCCACCTAGATTGTGTACCCAGGGCTTCATGATTTGAATAATGTGTGATTCAATTGATACTTAAATGTGAATTTGATTAATGTGATATGTTGTTTTAATAGACTTCACTTATGCAAAAGTGTAAAGAAAGCCTTGTAAAGATAACGAACAAAGAAGCATGGAAATATGCCGAAGTTCAATCTGTAGAGGGCTCACACTCCAATTGAAATTATGAAGATGAATCTAAGAATCAACACTAAAACCATACCCAAGTGGGGAGGTTTAATAATTTTATTCAAATCACCAGAGAGGGGATAGCTGATTAAGACTTATCAAGGTGGATGACATGTGGGTGTCCATTGTGGAAGACCTATCAAGTAAGGTGAGGCTAGGAGATGTTGTGATATGGATAGCTTGTACATGAGGTATCCCAATAGAAGTTGGGGATGCCTTAATTGAGGAATTCCCTATCTGTGAATGCTCACCAAAGAAAGATCAACTTGTATAAGGGGAAGTGAAGTCGTAAACGGGGCTAGCCAGCACACCAAAGGAAGTCAAAGACAAGAACACTGAAGGCTATCCCCCAAGCTCTGAGGTAGATGGGTAGACTATTTTTTCTTCCCAAGCGATCATGATCCATTAGGGGCTATCTCCTCAAATCATCTGATTCATTCAATGACAATGCAAGGCTATAAATAGGGTTCTTTTGATTAAATGAAGAATTTTGCAAGTCCATTAAGTAGAAGATAGCCTTCAGGAAATTTCAGCTAAAGGAAAAGAGCAATCAACAAAACGAAAAAATTGCTACAACACCTAGCCACTACAAGACAAAACAGGGAAAATACAAGGATTATATTTTAAATTGCTAGATAATGGGGGGTAGGTGGAACCCAAATTTAATCAAATCAAAGTCACACAATTTAATTCAATCCTAGCCATTCATTCATACTTTGGAAAACTATAAATAGGGGTCTCCCCCTCATTTGTAAATGGTTGGAGAACTAGTGTAAAAGGTATTTGCAGCAATAGAAGACAACATTGCATGATTTTATGGATGTTCTCTTTGATTTTTCTCATCTTACCTGCATGTTTCTACTTCTCCTTTTAGTTTAGTTGTTAGTTTCTTGAATGGAAGTGATGATGGTGATTGTTGTTTCAATATTTGATGAATTTATAGCTCATTATTTTTGTGGTTTGTTGATGATGAACTTCTTTACAAAGCTAGTCTGAGCCTCCTTCCTTTACTGCTACAACTTAGTTTGATTGCATGTGCATGTTGTGTGTGTGTAATCTAAAAATTTACAGTCCTTAGAAGATTGCACTAGTTTTGTGTAACTATAGGATCCTCTTTGCCAAGAAAAACCCAATTTAGGAAGTTTGTCTATTGTAGCAGCCCCATGATCACTGTTCATTCACAGTTTCAGATCTAGGAACTTCTCCTCTTCCCTGCCTTTTTTTCCTTTCTTTTTAATAAGCAACCTATGGTAAGGTTCATTACACATTGTAAAGCCAAATATCAAGATAAAATGGAGTTCAAGACTATTGTTTGAACCTGCAGCAAACACACAACTCTCCCTTCCTAAGAACTCCATTTGTAGACCCAACTTCCTTGCTTTGTAACTCATCCATAATTTCATCTTGTGATTCCAACAAATCACATGAAACAACTGAGATATTCCAAGCACTATCAAGACTTGACATTAGAGACCTTTGGATAGTATTCTACAATTTGATTATGGAATATTGTCTTTCAAGAGAGGTAGTGCACCTATGCATTACCTATGTTGAGAAAGTGTGCAAAAAACCCATAACAAAACTAGCGCTAGAAGGAGGGCATGGCATGTTGAGGCTAGAAAGCTAAAGGTTGGAAGTTGAAAATAATACTTTCAAGAAAAAAAATTGAGATAAGAGATCTCTTTTAATGCTGAAGCTTAAAATCAAGAAATTATGAAGGAAAACAAGAGCTGAGTCAAAATGGAGCAACATTTGCAAACCAGCATCACTCAACTACATGCAAATTTAAATAAGAGATTGAAGAAACCATTGCAGCAATTTTCATTGGTGGAAAAATGTAGAATTCATTTCACCTGTAGACACAATGAATTGGGATGTCTGACTTTCTTGAGCAGAGTTGAAAAGGTCTTGCAAGGAGAGATTCCCTTTTGGGAAATATATCAGCCCTTGGATCTTGCAAACCCAGAGGAAGAATTGTAAACAATGGAAACTAAGGCATTCAAGGAGCTGATCCAAGAATGTTTGGGCAGAAAATATGGATTAAATTTGGAGGTACTGATGTCAAGTTGATGTAGATTTCACAATGCACCCCATTCAGAAGTTACTTGTCCACCTTGTGAAGGCATCATCACCCAAGTCAAGGGTAGTTTGAATAAGTTGGAGTAGCCAATTTTCAATAAGGACGAGTCATTCCATGAGGCAGAAGATCTATCAACACCTGGAGGATAGCATAAGGGATACGAAAAAAGTATCCCCAAAGGAGTTAGTGTTGGGACAACAGACACTAAGGCTGGAAGTCAAGAGGAAGGACTTGATTCCCTTGGGACAACAAATAGTTTGGATGGAAACTCAGCTAGAAAAGAATCAAAAGGCCTTTTCTCTATCAATGAGGAACAATCCTCCACTCTAGAAGAGGAGGCATTGGTAGTGGAGGATGTGTTAGCAAAGTATACAACAGTGTATACTAGGGCATCCAATGAAGATGTAAAAAATTAAAAAGAGGAAAAGGCTGATAGCTTTGGGGCAGCAAAAAATAATGATAAAGATGTAAGTGAACTAAAACTGGAAGACCTCTCCTCCATAAATGATGGTGATCAAGAATTTGACAATTCAGATATGGAGGAGTGGGAACAATTATAGGTCACAACTATTCATTATCCAACTTCCTTCTCAAGTGATGATGAAGACCCAATTATGGAAAGATACAATCAACTTGTCTCTAGATTAGCCAAAGATTGGTTTGAGCTAAGATTTCAAGTGGATTTAGAGGTATTGTTACTACCTAATTGGTATAGACTCCATGATTCATCAAACTTTGAGTTTGCATGTGAGCTATGCTAAGAAGCTATCAAACAAGTTAAAGAACAATTGGAGCAGCCAAGTGCCCAACCTCCTCCACTTGTTGCCCAGATCAAAATAGAAGACTAAGAGCTTGGACCAAGTGATGACTCGGCTAAAGGTAGGGCTCAAGAGGATGTTGGGACAGCAATAGAAGAAGGACAACAATATAGTCTCGAGCT
>VDFB02252616.1:27324242-27395127 GCA_007258455.2 Sequoia sempervirens
ACAAACTATGTGTCCTTGAATTTCTTGTGTGAAAGAGGAAAGAGGAGATGACCTCTCTATGGCCGTTCCTTCACCTCATCCTCATAACTTTTTTTCCCTAGTCGTTTCTTCCCCAAAGAGGTCCATTTGTTCTTCATCAAAATGTTCAACACCCTAGATCATAGGGATACACAACATATTTTGTATGGATTCAATAGAAATAGAAACTTTGATCATGTTTCCCTCAAAGGATTCTATCCTTTTGTTGAATCTTTTCATGAATGCGTTGAATATCTTCTGAGCATGGATGTACAATAGGTAGTATGAACTGTGGGAGACCACAATTCTAGAGTCGAGACACCAAGCCCTCTGAAGGTCCATGCTCCACCATTCTTTAGAACACACCTTCCCTATAACTTTAGGGTTTGTTGATAACTTAGGGTCAAAAAAATTGTTAGCTATATCCTACACCACCTCTCTTCAAATGCATCTATCAGGCAACACCTTCCTACATAATTCTAAAGGTCACTCCTCTTGTGTTGGGGCATTGGCAAACAAGTTGCACCCAAAAATATTGGCATAACTTGGCCTTTTTCTTGAAACTACAAATTTTCTACAAGAGATTGATGGCTCCACCATGGCTGTATCAGGAATTTGTAGAGAATTTCCTAAATGAAACAACCACTTTCCTTTTTCTTCTTTAGAAAAACCTACTTTTGAGTGCAATTAATTCCTTGCTTGTACATGCAGTTAAGGCTACATCGTTAGTGTTGGTCCATTAAATGTTTCCCCCCAAGGTGATACATGTGGATTTGAGATTTGTATCCCTTGGGAATGTCAAAAATTCCACTATAATGGAACTAGTTCATTCTCTATGCTGCTTCTCTTACAAATAAACTCATTGCATTGAAAAACATGATTTTCACTATGTGAAATGTGCTAAAGTGATACAAGGTACCCTTGAAAAGACATGACCATTAATTTTTCAGAGCTTAGCATGTTAATCCATGTCTTTTCCTATTAATAAACTAGCTAGTGTTGATGATGGCAAAGGACACATGTCAACAATCGGCATATGAGAACATCTACTCCCAATGCCCAAATTTATTTCTCAAGACATTCTATCAAATCCTCTGTATGATTTATCTACCTTTCTCTCTTTAGCTTTGATATTTCCTATTGTCATCTGGCCAAAAATAGACCATCCGTTGGTTGGGTTCATCAACTTCACTTTTCTATATATAGCTATGCCACCTTATGCAATATTCATTCAAAAATATAGCCTCTTAATTTTAGCAAGCTTTCCACTGTCTTCCATCCCACTATAATTCGTTGCTCTTTCACAATGTCTACTAGCTTGGGAACTTCTATTCAACTCCGCCCATGGAGGCCACAATACTGCTTCATGGGAGAGGTCATTAGTGACTGAATTAAGCACCTAGTGAAGAAATGTGATCACCTTTCCATGGTTGCATTTAGATGGGTAGTTGGCCAAGACTTCATTAATGACAAGAACTAGCTTTGAAGCAACTGCAACATCCTTTCCCACTTCATGGCCTCGATGCTTGACCTAAATGTGTCCAAGCCTATGATAATTGAGTTGGGCCACTAGATGTTCAATGCTTCACTAATGGAAGGGCTTGGGGAGATAGTGCAAGTGGCCATCCCTGGTGTTGGTATCTTGAGTTCCAAGGACCTTCGTAGGCATGTGGACTTTGGGATAGACATACCCTAGTTTCCCTTCCTTTCTGACTTCCACACTATGGACCTTGAGATGCACCACTGCTCCTTTCAACTAGTGGCCACCTATTTATTATGGGAGTACGACATGGAGCGCATTCTGGGACTAGCCTAGAGGAAGCACTTTGAATTCCTAGTGCATAGTTGCAGCGAGTAGGCTTTTCATTATTTTTTTTTGCATGTTGCCTCCTTTTTACATATTTTTTTCTCTACTACTCTTTTTGGGTTTGCTCAAAAGAGCCTTAGGCCTTAAATTATATTGTAATTTTTTCAATGAATATAAGATAATTAAACTTTTCATTTCTTTAGTGTTATTCATAGATGGCTTATTCTAAAAGTTTAAAATATATTTACAAATTTTTTACATATGGTACATAACTGTTAATTTTTTTAAAGAGTTGTGTCCTTTAATGGAATAACTTCAGATAAATACCACTCACCGGTATATCTAAAGAATTTCCTTCCATATCTCCAAGTTCATACACATTCCTTTCCTTGTACGCATTGATTCAAAAGGATCCCTTCCATAGTGCTTCAAATTTTGTATGTTGCCCTAGTTTTTCAGTATGTTCATCATACTTTAGCACTAAGCTCCCCTCTTCAAATTCTAGGTTAGAGGTCTTTTTGTCGAACCATCACTTTATTGTTTTTGGATGGTTGATCATGGCTCCATAATCTTTTTCTTTGTCTTCCTCTAGTTTGAGGAGTTCTGCTAGTCATACCTCCATTTCCCCACTTTCTTCAATTTCAAGGGCTTTCAATAACTATAAGCAAGAATTTCTATGGAAATGGATAACACTTTCTCTTTTTCATACACCAATTCATAAGGGGAGGTCTTCAAAACTTTATTGGGAGTAATCCAGTCCACCCACAGAGTAGCTCACAGATGCTTGTGCCAATCCCTTTATCGTTCTGACCTAATTTGCTTGATTCACCTAATTAGGTTTTTGTTAGTTGAATCTACTAACCCATTTCCTTGTGGGTAGTAATTCAATGAAGTTTTAAGGAAAATTGCATGCCTAATAGCAAAATCTAACATCCTTGATCCAACAAAATCTTGGGCATTATTAGTTATGATGGTCTTGGGTGGGCCAAATCTAGTTACTAGCTCTTCAAGGAAATTGACTATTTTCCCCTTTGTGGCATTCTTTAGGGCTGCGACCTTCATCCACCTTGTGAAGTAGTCAATCACTATGAGGATCCACTTGTGTCCAACAATAGAAATAGAATTTATCATTATGATAAAATCCAAACCCCATTGAGCAAAGGGTTCCTTGGTTATAATCAAGTTCAGGGGAGAAGTGGCATTCTTTCTTTTGCCAACAAAAAATTGGCACTGGGTAAACTTTTTCACCAAATGGTATGCTTTAGTAAACATAGATGGCCAATGATATCCTACTCACATTATCTTTAAAGAAGTAGTCTTGGCAGAGAAATGTCCACCCTCAAGACTACAATGGAACTCATTGAGAGTTGTTTTCACATGTAACTTGTCTAAACATCGGAGCAATGCACCATCATAATTTATTTCAAATAATATACCCTCAATTAATACATACCTAGTTCCTTGTAATCGGTAGTATTTCCTTTTATGGAATGGAAGGTTGGTCGAGTAGTACCCCTTTTGCATATACCATGTTTGATCAGCCACCTAGGAGTCGTCGACTCAAATTGGTTTGAGTAGACCTGATCAATCTCTCTTTCAGCTTCTGATGCAATTGGGGGAGGTCCTACAACACAACTTATCACAATTTTGATCAACAAATCAAGTATTAGATCACCACATGCTCAAACTTTTTCAATCTCAGTCATTCTTCACTATTTCCTTATAGCCTTCCAACCTCACTCAAATGGGTGTAACTCCACAATAAAACCTCATCATACCATGACATGAACCTTATCAAGAACCCATTTGGACAAAATTTAACATATCCAAAAATCACCTATGGTCACTTCAGACTAGAACACTCAAAACTCAAAATTTCATTGTTTTAGGCTTCTAATTAGCCTCTTTTTCCAAAGTAACTACTCTTGAGACTTATCCAAAAATTATAAAACCCTATGTGAACCAACTCAAATGTCTCCAAACTTAGGAATCCACAATTATTTTGCAAAACTACAATCATCTAATGGCTCATTCATGAAACCCTCATTAATAGCCACAAAACTAGGGTTCTATTGAAAAAATAACATACCACACATGAAAAACCATGAAATCAATTCAAACAGGTTTATCTAGGCCCACACATTCCCAAAACACCAAGAAAACTCATTGCCCCAATCATTTTCCTATTTTGACATCATAAAATCACATTTTTCCTCATGGAAACCACAAAACTACATACCAGGGCTTCACACCCAACTCATGAAACAACCTCCCCAACTTTCTTAACCTTTTACACACCAAAACCATTTAGTACACACTCATTCCACCTAGATACATCCTTCACAGTAGATGGAATGGGTTTAAATTCATTGTAGGAACCTCATAACATAAAATGCCCTATTTTTGGCCAGTCTGTGAAATCAAAAAAATAAATGCACTAAAACTTATGAAAAAACCTTCAAATTGAATTCAAATACAATTGAAAACATTGTATCAAATTATCCCACAAATTTTTGAATCAATAATTTGTTGTACGACCTCTACCAAGGCCAGAAAATACTAAAAATCTAGAAAAATCACAAAAATAGTGCACAACTTGATGTTTCTTCTTCAAAATACTAATAAGAACTCCTTACAATGATGAAATACAAGATATTTATACATTTTCCAAGCCAAATGACCTTATAACTTCCCTTAACCACCTTTTTAAAGCTTAATACCATTAGTCTTCCATAAAAGAAACTTTTACAACTTAATTGTTTAACAATTTGCCAAAAAATGCAATTTTTGCAATGTCAAATAATTTCTCCACCTTAGACACCTAGTATGATTCAAATTTGATCAAATACATGATAAATTTTTTCTCATGACCATATTCTAACACAAAATTCATTAAAGCCTATAATCTACTCCTTATTTTTCTTGATGAACAAAACCTACTCAATGGTGCTCCTGCACCATACATCCCAACTTTGAGCTTTTCCAAGTCCCTTGGAAAGATGAATGTAACATTTCCTCCTTTTTATTATTCATATATTTTTACCTCCTTTCATTTTCCATCAGGTTCATGTTTCTTTTTCCTTTCCCTTCCCTTATTATCCTTGTGAATATCTTTACTCTCTTCATGCTTCTCACTATCACACAACATTGTGGAGTGTTTCACTTCATTTCCAACTTCAAAAATTGATGTTTTACCTTCCTCCATACTTGTACTCTCACCTCCATTTACTACCTTCATTTTACTCTATCCTTCATGTATCATCCACTATCCAAGAGTCTTCTTTTCTGCCACTTTTCCACTGTCAATAGTTTCATTAGTCCTTGTAACCTCTATTAGACCTGTACTTGTTCTATTTACTGTCCTAGAATCAACAACCATATTTATCTCTATGTCCTTTATTTTTCCAAACCCATATACCTCTCTACTAACATCCTTTGACTTCCCTTTTTCTATACCAACAACCTTGCACTTTACTATCACATCATCATCACACTTCCTTGTCTTCTTATTCACTGTCACATCATCAACCTCTATCATATCACTTCTTACTTGTCTTTTTACCTGATTCAACACCATAGGGAACTTGACTATCCCTACCACTATATTTTCACTCTATTGTTTCCTTTTCAAAGGCTCTTCATCCTTGTACTATGAACCATATTAGTCTGAGACACATCATCATTCACTTTTTCCTTCCACCTATAGGCATTCTCCTTTGTCACTTTCTTCAAATCCCTTTCACTTTTCCTAGTCACTATCTGCACCTTGACTTGGTTTGTATTAACTTTTAAATCCACACTCTTGCTCTTACCTTCACCAAAAATAATGAAATCCTTTCTCCCAAGCATAATTGTCTCACCATATTCATTTAATCCTTCATTCAATGGAGTCAACAAGAATGTTTTCTCACTTTTCTCTATACTATATCTATTTTTCCTGCCATGGTATATAGTTGACCTATCAAACTGCTAGGGCCTACCTAGTAACATGTGGCAACAAGTCATTGGTAGAATGTCACAAAGGAATTCATCTATATACTGACCTATTTGGAACTCTATTTTTTCCTTTTCACTCACTGCCAAATTTTTCTTATCACTAACCCATGATACCTTATAAGGCCTCTCCCTAGGCACTCTTTGTAAATGAAACTTTTCTACCATCTCATTTGAAAAAATATTATCTATGCAACCTGAATCAACAATGACTCTACATACCTTATCCTTGCATCTACAAGTTATATTGAACAAGGCTCTTCTTTGAAGAAACTCTCTCCTTTGTGGTCTTCAAGAATTGAGTCTTCATCATCAGCATCTCACCAACTTCAGGAGAAACATATAGTGAATTAAAATTTGAACTCCCAACCTCATCTTCATGGACTATTTGTGCTCTTCTTTCAGACTTTCTTTCTCCTCCACTTGTTGATGAAATAGCCTTCATAGGGAACTTCCAAGTAGGATGCCTGAATTCTTGATCGTGATAACATCTTCCTACAAAAGTGCTAGAGTTTCTTCCACCTCCAAATCTGCCTCTTGTGCCTCTATATCCACCTCTAAAATCAGCAACTTGTTCATCTCTCTTGCTTGATTCTTCTCCTTGATTTTCAATTGCTTGCCTTGGAGTAGAAAATTTTCCTCTTACTATTTTCTCTTGTCTCCTCTTTACCTTCTCTTCAACCTTCAATGTCATTTTGTAACATTCTTCTACATTTCTAGGGTTAGTAAAAGCCAACTCATCATGTATATTCATTCTTAAGCCACCCAAGTACCTAGCAACTTTCTCATCTTCATTTTCATTGTGATTAGACCTTCTACTCAACCTATAAAATTCTTCGGTGTATTCCTTTACATAAATTTCCTTTTGTCTCAAATTTTTCAACTTCTTAAGCATTTGAACTTGATAATCTGAAGGGAGAAACTTACCTTTTAACTTAGCCACCATCTTGTCCCAATCCAAAATCTTAGACTTGCCTTGGTTCCTTCTTTTTGACTATAGATAATCCCACCATACAAGTGCATGACCCTTAAGGTTTGTTTTGGAAATCTTCACTCTTTGTCCTTCAAGAATCTCTTCACATTAAAAATAGTTATACAAACAAGCTATCCATTCTAATAATTCCTCTTCATTCAAATTACCACCAAAATTTTGCACATCTAATTTTACCTTGTATTTTTCACCTTTTACTATCTTTATCAGCTTAGCCATTCTTTGGTTTTCTAGATCAAGTTCTTCTTCAGCATCCTCAAAATATTCATCATCTTCTTCTTCTCACTCATTGCTCTCAACTACTTCTCTTCTCTTATTGGTTTCTAATGTTTCCAATCTCTCTTTCAGTTCTCCAATCTCTTTAATGTACTAGTTTCTCAATTCATTCATCTCCTTTGTTGTGTTCTTTGCTTTTGGAGGCATCTTTGTAATCTTTCCTCTTCACCTTCTAAGCTTTCTTTCTCACAATCTTCAACTATCTTATACAATAATCTGGTACCTTTGCTCTAATACCAGTTTGATGTAGTAGGGGGAGGTATTTCAATGCAACCTATCACAATTTGATCAACAAATCAAGTATTAGATCACCAAATGCTCAAACTCTTTCAATCTCAACCATTCTTCACTCTTTCCTTGTAGCCTTCCAACCTCACTAAATCAGGTGTAACTCCACAATGACACCTCATCAAACCATGAAATGAACCTTATCATGAACCCATTTGGATAAACTTTAACATATCCAAAACTCACCTATGGTCACTTCAAACCAGAACACTCAAAACTCAAAATTTCACTATTTTAGGCTTCTAATTAGCCTCTTTTTCCAAAGAAACTACTATTGAAACTTATCCAAAACTTCTAAAACCTTGTGAGAAGAAACTCACATGTCTCCAAACTCAAGAATCCATAATTATTTGGCAGAAATACAATAATCTAATGTCTCATTCATGAAACCCTCATTTATAGCCACAAAACTAGGGTTTTATTGAAAAACTAACATACCACTCATGAAAAACCATGAAATCATCTCAAATAGGTTTATCTATGCCTGCGCATGCCCAAAACACAAAGAAAACTCCCTGCCCTAATCATTCTCCTATTTTGACATCATAAAATCATATTTTTCCTCATGGAAACCATAAAACTACATACTAGGTCTTCACACCCCAACTCTTGAAATGACCTCCCCAACTTTCTCTGACCTTGTAAAGACCAAAAATGGTTAGTACACACCCATTCCATTGAGAAACATCCTTCACAGTAGGTGTAATGGGTTTTAATTCATTGTAGGAACCTCAAAACACAATATGCACTGTTCATGGCTGATCTATGAAATCAGACAAATAAATGCACTAAAAATTATGAAAGAACCTTCAAATTGAATTCAAATACAAGTGAAAACAATGTATCAAATTATCCCACAAATTTTTGAATCAAGAAGTTGTTGTATAGCCTCTACCAAGGTTGGAAAATACTAAAAATCTGAAAAAATCACAAAAACGGTGCACAACTTGATGTTTCTTCTTTAAAATCTTCAAAAGAACTCCTTACAATGATGAAATAGAAAATATTTATAATTTTTACAAGCTAAATTACCTTATAAATTCCCTTAACCACCTTTTTAAATCTTGAGACCATTGGTCTTCCACAAAAGCAACTTTTACAACTTAATTATTTAACTTGCCAAAAAAATGCAATTTTTGCAATATCAAATAATTTGTCCACCTTAGACACCTAGTATGACTCAAATTTTATCAAATACATGATAAAAATGGTCTCATGACCTTATTATAACACAAAATTCATTAAATCCTATAATCTACTCCTTATTTTCCTTGATGAAAAAAAGCTACTTAATGGTGCTCCTGCACCAACTTTGGGACTTGATTCTGTTAAATGTCCAAGATACTTAAATTTTATGAAAAAAGACCATCCAAATATTCCAATGCATACAACAAAAAAGATAATTAAAAGCATTAACAAAACATGAAATCAGAGAACACGTGAACACAAGGATTTTTACATGGAAAACCCAAAATGGGAAAAACCACGGTGAGTGTTAGCTCACAATATAGTATAACCAGTTATAAAATATTAAAAAATGGGTGGCTCACTACCAGGACTCACTGTATAGAAAAAAAGACTCACTTCCTATAAAATTACAGTGATAGAAAATGGCTTACAAC
Source organism: Sequoia sempervirens (assembly GCA_007258455.2). Lineage (NCBI taxonomy): Eukaryota > Viridiplantae > Streptophyta > Pinopsida > Cupressales > Cupressaceae > Sequoia > Sequoia sempervirens. The sequence continues at coordinate 27,333,238 of VDFB02252616.1, forward strand.
TAGAAAATGAACTGATGGAATACACCTAGTAAGTGCATATTCAGTTTTGATGTAGCTCAATAAACAGACTTAACACACTTCATCATATTTGATCTTCTTTACATTCACATTCACTCACACCAAAATTCACATTTTCAAACTTCAAAGATTATCCAATATATATCTAATCTCTCTACAAGCATCAATTAGGTCAGCCTAATTAGATGCACTTCTTATTTACCAAAAATACCATTTGTTGGCTTCAAGCATTCACAAAAATATTTCAAGAAGATAATTCAAATCTCCAGAACACTACATTATTCTAGCAAGGACCTAAAATAGGTCACACATATATCTGCATAACACGATACATTTATTTGGTTAGCCAAGGATAAACCTATTAACAAAAAATGCAAACACCAATGTAATACCAATACACCATACGAGCAACTGGATACGTGAGATCTTGAATGTACATGCTCTCAACATCTACAAACCATTTTCCAAAACTCTCAACAATAGAAATTACCAGCAAACAAATGTGGACCAAAATATCAGAGGATTTAAGCAAAATATTAGTTCAGATACCAAACTAGAATATCAGAATAACTTTGGTCTTGATCTTGTAGTTGCAACTCATATATCATGATGACATCAATGGCAACAAAGAGTATCAAAATGAGATGTTCTTCATTTTTCCAACAATCTCCCCCTTTGTCATTGATGGCAACATGTTCCAAAAACCAAAAATAATATTAACATAATTCCTTATTTACAGTACTTCTCCCCCTGACACCATTTCACCATTTTTCACTCCCCCTTTGACATCAAGGACAAAGGGTGTCCCAAAAATAGCTGAAAAACATTAAAACAAAGAAAAAACAAGGAAACACATATCAACCAAAAGATTATGGGCCTTGAAGCTCCTTAAGGATACCTTCCCATACTACTTTTCCATTCTCCCAACTATCCTTAGCAGTAATCAAAATCCTATTCAGAGACTCCAACTCAATTAGAATTTCTTCTACACCATTTGAAGTATCAGGAGTGAGATTTATCTATTCAATATTTTCTATGCAAGCCAGAGCCTTTCCAACTAGAGTGAACTCAACTCTTACAATGTCACTCAACCTATCAAATTTCTTGATAATTTATTCCTTTTTCTTCTATAATTTTTCTTATGCACAAAGATTGAATTCCAAGTTGAGTTATCTCTATCTTTAGATAGAATGTAAGTACCAAAAACTGTTGATAGCTGAGACTCAATGGAATCCATAGCAACCTTAATATTTTGAGTGGCATCTGACCACTTGAAGCAATAAGCAAGAACAGCATTAGCTTCTGACTCACAAACTTTCACAACTTCTAGGTTTTTTTCAACTCCAGAATGTGCAAGTGCACATTTTTCATGTAGAGCCAGTAACCTTCTCTCTACCAATTTATTCTCAACCTCTTGTGTTTCCTTTTCATTAATCCTAGAGGTATACTCCTTGAGAGAATCTAACAACAATCTCATATTTTCAATAGGGGTGAGAGATCTATCAATGGATGCACCAGGTATGACTTCTTCTAATGCTTTGAGGGCATCCTCCGCAAGTTATGTTCCTCTTTGATGTGCTTCTAGAAATTCCTTCCTACTAGATTCTTGCATAGTAGCTCCCAACATTACTTTATGTATCAGAGACATCTTCTCCATATCCACCAACCCTTCAATCATAGGAATTTGTAAAATATCCTATGAAATTACCAGCTAAAATCTGATTTTCTTGGAAAGAAAACCTTTTAGAATATCATTACCAGAGGATGATTCTCTGAGAATCTTAAGTGATTTCACAATTTTCCTTTCATTTTCTTCATTTTTCCCTTCAATATCTTTGTTTTTCTTTTCTTCCTTTCTCTCTTCTTTCTCTTCCTCTTCCTTCTTTTCTTCTTCTATTTCCTTCTCTTCCTCTCCTTTCTTCTCTTCTTTTTCTTCATCTTTATCTTTATCATCATCTTTGTCATTATTGTCCTCTTCCTCATTTCCATCCTTTTCGTCTTTATTCTATTCTTTCTCAGGGTTGTCTTGTACTTTATCTTCACCATTTCCTTGTCTTTCTTCTTCAGCATTGCCTTGTTCATTATTTCCTTCTTTTTCTTCAGTGAGCTCCAGAGGAGCATCATTATGCATCTCAGGCTCAACTTCTCCTTCATTTTACTCATTATTTTGTTCACCAATATTAATTTCAACATCAAAATTTCCAAAAATATCTTCATTACCTATATCATGGGGAATATTTTCCTTAGCATTATCAACAGTAGCAACATCATCTGTCTTAATCATACCATATTTTTATGTTGTCTCATAGACTACCTTTGTTGTTTCCTTTCTAACATTTTTTGTAATCATTTTATTTATTGTCGTCAACATGTTTACTCTACTCTTCATCTGAAACATGTATGAAAAAATATTCTTCAAATATTCTAGGTCATCTAGAGTCAGGGAAGACCCAATCTTATTATATGCAATATTTCTAATTTTCTCTTCAATTACAACAACTTTTTATCTCCTTTTCATCAGAGCATCCCACACGCTTTCAGGTACATATTTCCTTATATTATCCTACTTAACTTCTAAGATGATAACATATTCAATAACAACTAAAAGAAAGGTTTTATTATATTCTTCTCCAACCTTATCATAATATTTAGTTGTGGGTTGAAGCATGTTCTCAAAATGTAGCAAGGAATTAAGAGTTATCTCTAGTTTAAATTAGGGGCCAAAACTTACCGAAATGTTTTTTTCATTTCTCTAGTCCTTAGAGGCTTCACCAACTACCTTAGCCTTCTTTGATTCTAGCTTGGTGTGCACATGTATACAAAACTCTTTATCTTCTTCATTGTTAGAAGATGATATAATATGTACTCTCTCGGAACTAACAACTTCTATATATGCACCTTCACCAGAGGCTAAACCTCCTCTTTTTCTTCTCACCAACTTTGTTTTAGAATCTTCTTCATCATCATCCTAACCATCTGTAGCACTTATATTTTTCTCCATTGTTGCTTTCTCTTTTCTTCCTCTCCTTTTAGGAACTACTGAAGGAGTTTCCTTCCTCTTCCTAGATCTTGTAGTCAATCTATAGGAAATAGGACCTTTACCTTTATCAAACACACTAGGCTCAATCTTAGCTAAAGGAGTTGTGAAGGGTTTTGCAGAGGTATTCCTTTTGGATCTCCTCGGGCCAAATGATTTTGCATCCAATCATTCTCCCCAAGCCCTTCCAAGGGAAATATCCTCATCAATGAATCCAACTTCTTTTATTTTTTTCTCCACTTTCTTCCTAATCTTAGGCTTCTACTGCTCCATATGAATCTCCATAGACTTTTTTGCATATGTCTCAATTCTAGGTTCATTGGGGTCCTTTTAATTCTTCAACAACAATTGCACATATCCTTCAACTTCATATTTTTTCACCTCATATCCCAGAGGTTGAATCTAGACAGTTTGAGGTTCTATAGCCTAAATCATGCATTCATCTGAAGAAACATGGAATATGATATCATCCTTATACTTCTCAACAATTTTCCTCAGGATCCTCTCTCTTACATTCATGTTTCTTTTAAATACAACAAAGAAAGTTGTCAGCACATTATCTTGAGCATCCAAATTTCCTAGACTATGCATATAATAAAAAATTTCCTACAGGTCTGGATGAGTCCCAATGTACTTCTTCATTCTTTCCCAGAAGTCTCTTCATGAAATAAAACAATAAGCATTTGATCAATGAACCAAACTTGAAAGCATACTTCCTTTCCTTTTTCGACTTTAGGTTCTCTAGCAACTGTATCTGAAGAAGCTCACAAAGATCATAATCAACACCATTCTCAACCATATTCCTTTGTTATTAATGGTTTTCATCACTAGGGATCTTTTTTCATACGCGGCTCCTGTGAGTTCCATTACAACCTCATTCTTCATATATTTTAACATAGGTATTGTACCTTTATCCCAAAGTCTAGTTGCAGCCCTAATTGCTTCCTTTGTTATCAGGTGTGTGCAATAAGTCTAAAGGAATTTGTCATGAATTCTGCTTAGGACTGGTTTCACATATTTCTCATCATAGCTGAAATTAGGAAAATTATTCCATCTATCCAACCTTTTCTCAACCACATTTGAGTACTTATATTTTTCTAAGAAGTCATCACCAGTAAGCACTTTTTTACCAAATATCAATAAATTTAGAGTGATGATATTCCTCATACTTCACACGAATATACATCCTTATATCTTCAGTCAGCATTATTCCATATGGAATTGATGAAAATGCACCAGTGTGGTCATCTTTGAAAACCTTCAACAAATATTTTCTATAAGAGGGCCTCGGCCTCTCCAACACTTTCACAACACAAGAGTTTCCATTCTACCAGTTCTAAACTTAAACAACTTAACCAAAGTGAAAACACAATTCAATTCTCTTCAAGAATTCTCCAAAATCTCTTCAATTTCTCCAAATGCTTGAATGATCAAAATGCCTTGAACATTTGCCTTATAAAATAACGATACACCCTAATTTGAATTAAATGCAGTAGAATCCAAAAAGTTGCTAAAAACTCTTCTCTTTTTCATAGACAAACCCTAATTGATTCTGCAAAGGATCATTGCTCCATATTTTCCACTAGTTCCTATTTCAGAATCTCTAAAAACTCAATCTCCACATTTCACCCTCATGCCAGCCTTTGATATTCCATTTATCTAGGGGTTCTTATAATTTTCTGATAATACTCCCCCTACGACCTTGCTAAGTCTAATTACCAAATAAATCATTTGTTCTGGATGAGGGCACAAACTCATCAGTAGTCTCTGGTTCTTCTTTCTTTCTCCAAATATTATTCATCTCTTGCTTATTCTCATCTTTGTCAACCTTATTCACAAATTCACTCTTTTCCACTAGATTAGTCTCCTTACTCTTCTTGCTTCTGCAAACTCTTGAAACATGTCCTGGTTTGTTGCAGTTGTAGCAGACAATATTTCTTTGATAAGATTGACTTCCACTGATTCTTGTTTTGCATTGGTTAGCTTTATGTCCATACTTGTTGCAAGTATAGCAATAGCCATTAAAGGATTGATTCATTCTTCCTCCATAAAATTGATTCATCATCAAGGTTCTACATTCACTTGCCCTATGTCCAATTCTTTTGCATGAAAAATGTTGACCAATAAAAGGACTAGGGAACTGATTCATCCTACTTCTAAATTCTATTGCTTTGTGACCAAATCTAGTGCATGAAAATAGGTTCCATTAAAAGAAGGATACCTTTGTGCATTGGGCTATCTCATCGAAGGTCTCCTAGGAGAGTTCCTTGAATTTCCTTATTCTAAGTCTTCTTATTGTTTACAACTTTAGAGCTTTCACCGGTATCATTTCCCATACCACCTTTATCTTTATTTGGTTTTTTTCCAACAATTAGTTCATCAAGCCTGTGTGAGCTAGATTTGAAATTGTTTTCACAATTTTTTTCCTTCTCTAGATATACTTTTAGGTTCACAACTTCTTGTTCAAGCTTGGTACACTCTTCAGAATTGCTTTGTACCAACTTGTTTAGGAATTCTTCAACTCTTTTCTTCTATTCTACTTGTACTTTTAGACTGAGAATATTTTCATTAGCCTTCTTCAACTGATTAGTTACTTCCTTGTGCCTATCTTTGAACCTTTTCAATTGCTCCTTTAATTTTTGGACACAATCATTTGCACCTTCAAGATTTTCTTTCAGATCTCTATTTTCTCTTTCAACTTTTTCAAGATCCTTAAGAGCAGTATGGATCTCTCCTTTATCATCCATTTCTTCCATCTTTAGGATCTCCCTCAAGCTATTAGGCTTCTCCAAAGGAACTGAGCTCTGATACCAATTGTTAAATGTCCAAGATACTGAGAGAGGGGGTGAATTGGTATCTTCTTAAATTTTCTAACCAAATACCATCCAATTATTCCAATGCATACAACAACAACGATAATTAAAATCATTAATAAAACATGAAATCAGAGAACATGCGAACACTAATACTTTTATGTGGAAAACCCAAAATGGGAAAAACCATAGTGAGTGTTAGCTCACAATATAGTAAAACTGGTTACAAAATATTACAAAATGGGTGGCTCATTTCCAGGACTCACTATCCAAAAACAAAGGATCATTGCCTATAGAATTTTAATGATAGAAAATGGCTTACAACCAAAAAATGAACTGATGGAATACACCTAGTAAGTACAGATTTAGTTCTGATGTACCTTAATAAATAGACTTAACACACTTCATCATATTCAATCTTCTTTACATTCACATTAACTCACACCAAAATTCACATCTTCAAACTTCAAAGATTATCCAATATATACCTGATCTCTCCACAAGCATCAATTGGGTCAGCCTAATTAGATGCACTTCTTATTTACGAAAAATACAATCTATCAACTTCAAGCATTCACAAAAATATTTCAAGATAATTCAAATCTCCAACACACTACATTATGTTAGCAAGGACCTAAAATAGGTCGCACATATATCCGCATAACATAATACATTTATTAGGTCAGCTAGGGATAGACCTATTAGCACAAAATACAAGCACCAATGTAATACCAATACACCATATGAGCAACTGGATATGTGAGATCTTGAATGTACATGCTCCTGACATCTACAAACCATTTTCCAAAACTGCTAGCAATAGAAATTACCAACAAACAAATGCGTACCAAAATACTAGAGGATGTAAGCAAAATATCAATTTAGATACATGACTAGAATACCAAAATAATTTTAGTCTTGATCTTGCAGTTGGAACTCATATATCATGATGACATCAATGACAACATAGAGTATCAAAATGAGATGTTCTTCATTTTTCCAAAGATTCCTATGCAATGTATTCACACAAACCTCTTCCTCAAACCAGCTTGGTTGGTCTAATGTCCACATCATATTCTAGGATCTTGGTGATCCAATTTTCCCTCTTTTCTATTATCTCACCTTCTGTGATATATTCCAGCACACTAGGATGTGCCACGAGAATAGTGATCTTGTTGGCTGACACTAAGTGTCAAAATTTCTTTAAGATTTCAAAAATGGAAAAATCTTGTTTTTCTACAAAATTATATATGGCTTCATAACCTTTAAGGGTCCTTGAGTGGAATGGAATAGGATGCTCTCCATTATCTTCCCCACACTTCTGAGTGAGCACGAAAGCTATGCTATGTTGGCCATTGTACACATAGAGCAAAAAGTCTTTGGAAAAGTTAGGGTTGACCAATACTGGGGCTGCAGAGATGCTATTTTTAGCTACTCAAAATTTGCTTTGCCTTTGGGGGTCCATTTAAAAATTAGGTTTTTCTTCAGTATCAGTGTGATTAGTTTTGCAATTCTTATGAAATCTGATATGAATCTGCTAACAAAATTGATCTTCCCCAAAAAGGATTGCAGTCCCTTTTGGTTCACTAGTAGGGGTAATTCCATTATAGATCTAACCCTTTTTGGATCTATTGCTATTCCCTCTTTAGACACCAAAAATCCAAGTAACTTTCCTTGAGGTACTCCAAAAACACATTTTTTGGGATTCAAAGAAATCCCAAACTATTGGCATTTCTGGAAAACCTTTTCTAGATGATCAAAGTGATCATCTTTTGATTTTGAAAAGACCATTAGGTCATCCAAATATATTAGGATAATTAGGTTTATCAATCCCTTGAAAAAATTATCCATTGCTCATTGAAAAGTCGCACCAGCCTTTGAAAGTTTGAATGAAAATTTTGAATATGCAAACATTCCCCACTTAGTGGTAAATGTTATCTTATGTTGATTGGATTTGTTCACATATATTTGGTTATAGCCTGAGAAATCATCTGGCAATGAAAACATCTCTGATCCAGCCATAGTCTATAGGATTTGATCCATTAATGGTAAGGGGTAATGATCTTTTAGCAAGGCTTTATTCAAATCTTGAAAGTCAACACAAAGCCTAATATCTCCATTCCTTTTTTAGACTGGTACCAAATTCAACACCCAAGTGGAATGCTTGATTGGATATATGATCCCTGACTCAACCAATTTGGTGAGCTCTTGTGCCATCAATGCCTCAACCTTTAGATTGATTGGCCTTTTCTTTTGTTGGACAGGTTAAAATCTTTCTGCCAAGTCAATGGTATGTTGAATTATGCCTAAGTCATACCCTCTTAGATCATCATAGGTCTAGGAAATAACTCTTTCATATTTGAAACATAGATCATTTAGTCTTTTCTTGTGCTTGTGAGGAACTTCTTTCTGACTTTTATTTTTTTTTTGTTTCTAACATCAAGATCTTCATAGTCTCTAGCATCCTTAGCGAAAATTTTCTTGTTTTTTCTCACATATTTACAATCAAAGAGATCCTTGAGGAAGCTTGTTTCCCTTTAACTGGATGACCTACTCTTCGGGAAATTTTGCTCATGGTGGTAAATAGTTGGAATTTGTTCCTCCTTTCTATATGAAAGCAACAATATGAATGTCATCATTAAAAACTTGTCAATTCTCATCATTATCAGCAATTGAAGGTCAGATGATGACTTGAACCACATTCTACTTGGTTAGATTAGAAGTTGGTTCAAATTGTGAACCGAAAGAAGCCATCTGATCAATGACATTGTTTTGAGATTAGGGAATAACTTGTATATTGAGCACTTCAAAGCTCTTAATTAAGTCCCAAATCCGATGTCTGTATGACCTCATCCTTGTATTTTTTGCAATCGCTTACCCACATACCTAACTCACCAATAGCTTTGAATATCCAAAAGCTTGTACACTCTTTATACCCATTCTACAAGGATCAGACCATGGAACAAGGCCTCATATTCAACATAATTGTTCGAGCATGAGAACTAAAAATGGTAATCTTTGAGGGTCTCTAATCCTATTGGAGATATTAGTCAGACACCCACTCCAAAGCTAGATTTACCCTTGGAACCATCAAAATATAGGGTCCATAGATGATTATCTCCCAGATCATCATATTCCTCCTAATCTTTCATCAATTTCGAGAAGACCTGATCATCGTCAAAAATCACATAGGTGCCTAGCCATGTTGCATGAAGTTGTTGAATGGATCAAATTCAATGAATTGGGGTTGAGTAGCACTTCTTCTTTAGGACTCTAATCACTTGTATCTTCCTCATCTTCCAACAATTCCATTCAATATCTCTCCTACTGAGAGATGGAGGTATGTGTTGCTTCAAAAAAGCATACAACAACATTGTCCACAATGTTTTCAGTATGCAAAGATTCAGATAGAATCTTCATCTTTTCCCCATTCTTGGTTCTCAATATTAGGTGGGACTGGTTGAGCACTAAGTATTTTCCAAGCTTTGTGGTAAAATATCTTGTAAGACACATCTCGAAGACCAGGAGAATGTCTATCACTACTATTTCTTGTGTGACTATTTGGCTTGGACACAAGAAGAGGGTCAGAAATAGATCTTTTATCTGACTGATGGTCAAAACTTCTTCCCATCTAATTGCATGATTCCTTTCTCAAGGGGTTCATACTTTAGTTTCAAGGAATCAATCACTTTTTTTGGCATGACAATTGTGCTAGGCACTAAATCAATCATATTATTATGCAAAATCTTATCTCCCACAATAATTGTTAAAAAGAAAGGTGTGGGCTTTGGATTTCTTACCTCTTTCTCTTTTTTCAATGCTCCCATAATTTGTATAATTTTTTGGTTTTGGAACTTGAGGGGCTTGGATGGATCCTCTATCTTTTCTTTGACTACATGAGGGAATCACATCCATCTACAAAATTTGTTCTTCATTTTTCAATGCTTCCTGAAGTTGTGTCTTTTTTTTTAAAATAGATATGATGTCACATAGAGATATGTTGGAAGTCACCTTATTCAATTGTTCCACCACATTAAGCATTCTGATTGGTTGGATCTTGGGCTTGAATAGTGCACTGGTACATTTTGACCCATTTTTTGATGATGATGCTAGGCCATAATTTTGACATTTCAAATGCCGTCAAAATTTTGACACAAAAATAGCAACAAATAGTCGTCAAAATTTTGACGGGCTGTCGTCGAAAAATGGGTCAAAATGTACCAGTGGTGGTATTTCTCTTTTTTAGAAAAAAACATTCCATCGTGACTAGGCTCGGTGCCTTTCTCGCCTCCTTTTCTAGCAAGGGCATATTGTGTGGCTATGGAATAGGTCAGACTCCAAGAAATGGAACCTACTTTTCTTGCAATAGTGGTTGATGTGGTTGAGGGTGTGACAAGGAATGTTGCACGTATTCTCCTGTGAGCATTCTTTTGGATCTTGTCTTGTAATCTGATTGTACTTGTGGGGCACAAGTTGTCAGAGCTTCATTCATGAACATTGCATCTTCTTCTTCCATCCATGAAAATAGCACTTGATCAAGAAAAATATCCAGCTCTTGCTCCAAGGACATTACTTGCATTTGCACCCTGAAATGAGCATTTCCCATTTTAGAAGACTCATATTCATTCACATTCAGGAGCACACCCTTTCTTCTTTGTTCTGCTATCTTTTGTTGCAATTCTCCCTTCAACAATTTTGAGGAATATGGCTATCACTGCATGGGAAGCACCATACATTCTCGTCTTCTACCAAATTGTTCTAGCCTAGAATCAAATCTTTACTCAAGTTGTCTTTCACTGTCTATAGCGGCATGGTGACCAGAACTATTTGGTTTGCAAATGTCTCCTATTGACTTCCTCCTCTAGAGGATCCCTTGTATGGATTTTTCTGATAAGATGGTTTTCCCCTGCCATAGGCTTGGGTGGTCTAGTTCGGAGACATTGCTTGTTGTCATTTGATAATGACCAACTTGTTAACAAAAGTTTGCATGAGACTCTTCATGTCATTGATGTCCACTACAACTGAGGAATAACTTGACATGTTTGTTTGGGAAATAGGTGTTGGTAAGAAGCACTGCAAATGGTTTTTGGTGTTGTCATTGATGGAAACCCTAGTCGGTGACTCATCTACACTACACCATTTAGTTATACTGGCAATTAGATTGAATTCAGATAGGAAGAATAGAACATCCGGTAGTTTGGTGTTCATCGACTCACCTGTAGATTTCCAGTTGTTATTTTGAGTTGTGGACCTCATAGGAGGTTTTTCAATACATCTATTTTTTTGTCTAGAAATCTTGGTGCCTCGTATTGAGTCTTGTGTGAGCTTGGAGATTTGATTGATAATTCTCTATTTATCGGTATTTTGGGGCTGACTCAGTTGATGTAATATGTTGTAGATATTCAAGGAATCTTTTATCAAATATTTTTGTGTTTGCTTATCTTGTTTTGGGTCTAAGCTAAGTTGTGACTGACTGTTGTGGATGTGCATTACATAACTCTTATGATTTAAGCCAACAGTTGCTAATATCTTCAAGTTTTATTTGAGCTGACATATTGCAAAAAAATTGCTAGTTGTATACATATATGTATGATCTCTTATATCTTTTAGGGTGTGTGCATGGTGTGTCAATGTGTATTGTGAATACCAAAAGAGTGTTGGAGATATTTTATGCACAGTTCCACTTGCACATAAATATTTTGTGAAGTGAGCCAAAGTAGAGCAAAGCAGAAGATTAGTATCAGTCAGAAGGATAGAAGATTGACATCTGAGCCTAACCAAAACCATAATCAAACATTTGTAGATGCTATTTATTCAGTTCATTCTCTTGGATCTAATCCAAATCTCTTTAAGGCAGTGTGCCTTCCCATTTTGAGCAGTGAGCTCTGGGAAGTGTTCCTGAATGCAAGTGCATTCCTATATTGTAAACTTCTTTTGAGTATACTCATATTATATTGTGGATTGTCTATCCACTCTGGTTTTTCCCCTAATAGGGTTTCCACCAAAAAAAATCTTGTATTATGGTGTTGTGGTTTTTTTCTCTCTTTTTGCATGTTACTCTTGGTTGAATGTTCTAAGTGAATTAAAGATCAAAATAATAAATTTATTTTTTACAGAAGACTGATTCAACCCCCCTCTTAGTGTTGCCTGTTTCCAACAATTGGTATCAAAGCTAGTTCCTCGAAATAAGTCTAAAAACTTGGGGAGATCTTGGAAAGTGTTTTCAATGGATACAAACAATCTTCAATAGAAACTTATGGTGGCCTTGGATGATCTTGACCAGTCAAAAAAATTGAGAATTAAGAACTACAAGAAAATCTTGAGAATACAGATAAATTCATCTAATCATTGACAGAAAAATTCAATGAATCAAGGGATAAAAGAAAGGAATTAAGTGATCAGCTCAAGCAGAAGAATAGAAGAATGGAAGATGAACAACTTAGTCATGTCTTAAAGGAGAAAACAAAAGAGTGTGAATTTTTTTCCAAAGAAAATGCTACCCTGAAGCATGAGATGGAATCCATCATGATGAAAATGACCAAGGAATTTGAAGATAGAAAGAAGAATGGAGAAAAACTTGCTCAATATTTGAAAGAAAAATCTGAACAATATAGCTGTTTGGAGAATGAATTGGAACAATCTAAAAACAATGAGGAAATTCTTGAAAAATAGCTTGATGATCTTGGAGATGAACTTACTACTGCAAATGAGTACAAGGAGAAATTCAAAGCTAGTTTAGCCAAACTTGATGAACTGATTAAAGGTCAGAGGACCGATGGTAACAAGAGAGTTCTTGGATATGAAGAAGGAGAAAGTTCTGAATCTGGACAAAGAAACAATAGACAAAGGAATTCTAGACAAGGAAGATTTCGATAAAGAAATCAGATGAATGGAGTTAGAGGAAATCTGGTGAGACAACCAAATGCTCAAAGATTCAATGGTTATTGTTTTACTTGCAACAAATTTGATCATATGGTTTCTTAGTGTAGCAACAAGGTAAATCCAAGTGGACCATCATTCTTAGTTCAGTGCTTTAATTGCTATAAGTATGGTCATAAGTCAAGTGAATGCAGAATTGTGATGAACAACTTTCATAGAAATATAAAATACTATGAATGCAATAGATTTGGGCATATTTCTAACCAATGCAGATCAAGGAAAAATCAGTGGGACAATTGGTTTGATAAGAGAAATGTTGTGTGTTACAACTGTAACAAATTTGGGCATATTGCTAGATTCTATTGGTATAGAAGAGGTCCAGTAAAACATAATACACAACCCCCTATAGGAAAATGATACTAGAATGTGGACCAATCCAATAGGTGGATCAATGCCTTTTAGATGTTTCTTAACCAAATTGGAGCCAGTATTGTAAAGTTTTGGAGATCTACAGAAAAATTATTTGTCTCAATGCTTGAAATCAGAGTAATCGATGAACTAAGGTTAAGGAGTTTATTGCGAAAAAAAGGGTTAGTTGTGTGAATGATAAAAAGTCATTTTTATCCTTCATTTACCACTTTTCATTTTGAAGGAAAGTAGCATGAAGAGGGTTGGAGTGAACTTTGTCGAATTGTGGAGAAATTCAAAGCATGGAGAAAAATCCGCAATCGAACTCTGATCCAACAGAAAGGTATCTTTTGAAAAACTTATAAATTTGTAACTTGCAATCATGACCACTCCTCTGGTAGTCAAATTCAAGGATAGACCACATCCCAAATTTTACTGGCATCCCTTTAAGTATGTGGAGACTGAACCCTTAGGAGAATTTTCATCTGTGTCATACATAGTTTTGCACACTCAGGATATTAGGGAATATATTCATGCGAACATTGAAGAGTTAGGCACCTCTCAAATAATGAATTTGTACTCCCATCATATAGTTGGAGAATATTTTATTGTAAAACTAGAATTTCAAACCCTAGAAGAGAAGAAGATTGTGCAGTTTGTGATATTTCCTGTATTTGAGGAAAACAAATGGGTGAGATACATTTTGATCCGTGTTCATGACAAATTCATGTGGCTGAATATACCCTTCAAAATCACAAAGGAGGCTATATGTGCAGTAACAAGTCTAAATTCCATCGATAGACTTCCAATTTTGAAATCCGTGAAGAATGACAAAGTTACTAAGGCAATAGGTGTGTAATGGAATAGAAGAGCAATGACAATAGGAGACATTGCAGAAGTTGATATGAAATTTGCATCAATGGTCATTGGTTACAAGATATATCATTCTAGCTAGACAATTCTATATTTGGTACAACCATCTATGCAGCTTATGAAATGATACAGAAAAATGCAGAGTATGACTTGTACGAGCTACTTAGAAGTCAGTTGTTGGAGAATCTAAGCAAGATCAAGAAAGACAATAATGCTTTTAAATATGGTAATCTTCTATTGTGTGTATTTTTGTATTTCATGAATGAGGTATCGGGTATTGGAAGTGTACATTAGAAAAATGATGAGCTTGTAGCTATTCAAATAAGGAACAAGTTGTTTGGAGTGGGTTACCATCAGGTCAGGAACACTACCCTATGGGGATACTTCAAAATTTTCTAGAATATGGTGCATGCCAAGGACAGAATTCCCACTTCAATTGTGGAACAATACAAAGATACCATCTGCTTCATGGTAGGTATTGACCAATGTCATATGTGAGCTAGTGATCCTAGAACAATTTGGATCATGCCAATGGGATATGAAGTGGAGGAAATTTTTTTGAAGATGTATGCAAAAAAATTGTGTAATTCACCTTTAGATCTTGGAGAAGAGAGGTTCAAAATATATGCAGAGAAAAGTATGTAGGCTCACAAGGAATTGAGAAAACTGGTGATAGTTAGGAGAGAAAGAAAAGAAATAGAAGTTTTTGTAGAAAGGATGGGCTTAATTGTAGAAGCCTTGAGAGAAGAAAGAAGAGAGAAGAGGTAGAAGCAGTAGAAGTGAAAGAAAAAATAGAGTCAGCTAGTCCTAGTGCATCCTCTACCCATACTAGATCTACAAGGAGTTCCCTTGCAACAAAACCAACACAAGAAAAGCCTTCCAGTAAAAGGAAGATGAATAAAAGTACGAGAACATATAAGCCTATTTTAGAAGATAAGGAAACAGAATCATAAGAAGTTTTGAAAGAAGTAAGAGCTACTAGAGCTTATGCCATTGAGTTAAAAAAGAGCAGATCTTCCAGCAAAGAAGAAAAGGAAAAGAAGGATAAAGTTGACAAACCTAGTATGCCTATTGATGAATTTGTGTATGTAGTTGTCAATGATGGTAATCTCAAGCCCCTCTATGACTTGTATGAAACCTTTCATGAATCTACTCAAAGAGTTCTAGAAGAAGCTACAATAAAACATCTAAACATTTTTAATAAAGCTCTTATTGAGATTATGTCTAGCTTGCCCAAGAATTTGTATGATATTTTGGAGTCAAGAAGAGTAAATTCTAGAACAAAAGAAGAGAATTTGAGGAAGAAAGTTCTTGCATATTTGTGCCTAGAAATGTGAATTGGAGAAATGGATTCAATCCTTGAAAATGCTAAAAGAGAATTCAAGAGCAAGATAAGGGTGAATAAACTGATGATTAGTGAAATTGATGTTGTTTTCAATGAAACTAAGGAAATTTTGGAAGATTTTTTTATCTAAGAATAAGATTAGAATTGAGGAAATGAATACTGAAAATGTTTTGGTAAATGAGGCAGTGAATGAGGAGGCAAATGTAAATGAAAAGGAGAATGTGAATGAAGAGAATATGAATATATATGATCCTCCAGAAGTTGAGGATATCCTGATTTCTTCTAATATGGAAAATATAGAGAAACCTATGGAAACTAAAGTTCCTAAGGTGGTGCTAGTTGAGGAGAAGATGGTGCAAAATGAAAAGGATCTAGAAACGGTCTCTAAAGAACCCAAGGCTAAAGATGAAAAAGCTCAGGAAATCAGAGTGGAGGAAAGAAACACTTCCAAGGTAATGAAGAGATCTCTGATGGAGTAACAGGAATATTTTGATCCTAAATTGGATGAAAGTTCAATCAATCTATCTACTATATCCCTAATTAAAATGATGAAGGTTGCATCAATTGCTCAAGCTAAGGCCAATGAGAAAATTTTGAAGTCTCACATAGATGATGGTGAACTACTAAGCCTTGCATCTAGAGTTCTGTAGAAATTAATGCCAACTCATGTCATGGATCCATCAGGTTCCTCTTCTGGTGACCTAAAGAAGCTCATAAATGCTATAAGTACTCAATTTGAGTCTCTTGAGAAATCTACTAAGGATAAAGTGCAAAAAGAATTTAATAGGAAAAGACTTAGTTAGTTGAAGGCAGTGATTGCAAA
Source organism: Sequoia sempervirens (assembly GCA_007258455.2). NCBI lineage: Eukaryota > Viridiplantae > Streptophyta > Pinopsida > Cupressales > Cupressaceae > Sequoia > Sequoia sempervirens. Next base: position 27,349,434 of record VDFB02252616.1, read on the forward strand.
GGATATGATTATGTTAGCTACTTGCATAAAGAACATTCAAGGTTCTATATTTGAAGCTAGAAAAGCCTATAAGTCTTGTTTAGATCTATCCAAGTTTATTGAAGGTAATGAGAAAAAGGTGGACTTGGAAAGTCAATTAGCTACCATTTCTGCTACTTTTGATCCTTTAGTTGGTGATGTGGTTCAACAAGAAGGTCAAGTAATAGCTTTACTTAACAAAATAAGATGTTTAAAGAATGAAAATGATAGAATTTTTGGGAGAGTATGTGAACTTAGGGGACAAATTTTTCCAAAGATTGAAATAATGGTAAGTGCTTTGAGGCAAGCAAAAGCTGTTGTAGCAATTAGTGACCCGAAGAATATTGAAACTATAGAGGCTCAATCCATTTTAATGTGCAGTCACATAACAGTTTCAAAAAGTCTCAAAAAGTCCTATGATGACAATCTAAGAGTGTTGAAGCAAAATTTTGTAGATATTTTCAAAATTTTGTAAGTTACAAGTTCATACCTGTACAGTTTTGGAATTTTTGTTTTAGTTTCGCTAGTTTTTGTCATTGATGTCAAAGGGGGAGAAGTGTATAATGAAAAATGCATAGTCATCATAGGGGGAGTTTTTTTCCCAAGATTGAAGTTTCTTTTTGGAGTTTTGAAATGGCAATGTAACTCATGTTGTTTTTGATCCGACACTTAGTCATTTTTCACTAAGTGTTGTCATCAATGCCATAGGGGGAGATTGTTGGAAAGATACACTACGAATGATTTTTGGTGTTGTCATTGATGGAAACCATAGTTAGTGACTCATCCACATTACACCATTTACTTATACCGATAGTCAAATTAAAGTCAGACAGGAAGAACAAAACATCTAGCAGTTTGGTGTTCATTAATTCACTTGTAGATTTATAGTTGCTATTTTGAGTTGTGGACCTCATAGGAGGTTTGTCAGTGCATCTAATGTGTTGTATGGAAATATTGGTGGATCGTATTGAGTTTTGTGTGAGTTTGGAGATTCAATTGATAATTCTTTGTTTATCAGTATTTTGGGGCCAACTTAGTTGATGTAATATGTTGCAAATATTCAAGGAATGTTTTATCAAATATTTTTTGTATTTTCTTATTTTTTTTTGTTCTGAGCCAAGTTGTGGTTGACTATTGTGGATGTGCATTACATAACTCTTATGATTTAAGATTGCTAATAACTTCAAGTTTTATTTGAACTGACATATTGCAAACAAATTGCTATTCGTGATTATATATGTATGATCTCTTATATCTTTTTAGGGTGTGTGCATGGTGTGTCGATGTGTATTGCAAAAATTAGAAGAGTGTTGGAGTGATTTTATGCACAATTTCACTTGCACATAAATATTTTGTGAAGTGAGTTAGAGTAGAGCAAAGCAGAAGATTAGTATTAGTCAGAAGGAAAGAAGATTTACATCTAAGCCTAACTGAAACTGTAATCAACCATTTGTAGATGCTATTTCTTTAGTTCATTCTCTTTGATCTAATCCAAGTCTCTATAAGGAAATGTTACTTCCCATTTTGAGCAGTGAGCTCTAGGCAGTGTTCCTGAATGCAAGTGTATTCCTATATTATAAACTTCTTTTGAGTATACCTAGATTATATTGTGGATTGGGCATCCACTGTGGTTTTTCCCCTAATAGGGTTTCCACATAAAAAATCCTTATGTTATGGTGTTGTGGTTTTTTTCTTTCTATTTCTACATATTACTCTTGGTTGAATGTTCTAAGTGGATTAAAGATCAGAATAATAAAGTTAATATTTGTAGAACACTGAGTAACCCCCCCTCCCAGTGTTGCTTGTTTCCAAAAATAGGATACACGTACATAGACTGTGGCATAGCCAATGTCAATAGTATATTAGGAGCACTTGGAATATCTTCCTCTCAGAGAGCACTAGAGATTTCTAAAAATACAAGCATCAGAGGTCACGACAGAAGCTTCCCAACATCAGTTAAACTAATTTTTGTATGCACAACCAGCTCATATGCATCGGGTAAGATATCTCCTCCCATGGACATTATCATCACTATGGTGTCTGATTTGAGGGCCTTTAGATAGAACATGAACACCATCATGTCTTGAGGTGGAGCAGTCATAGGGATCCTTTGCCATGTCTTGTGAAACCTGGTGTTAAAATCACTCATCACCTCTTGCGGAGCTCTCTTGATGGTAATTAGTTGTTGTAGTAATGAAGAATGGTATGCTTTCTCTGAGAAGTGTTCAAAAAACCTTTCTCTAAGCTAATCCCATGAGATGATAGAGCCTAACACTAAATAATGATACCAATCTTAGTCCTTTCCTTTGAAAGAGGTAGCTAACAGCCTCAAGGAAATGTTCTCTACCACTATATTATATACCCTACATGCCTTTGCTATATCTTGAAGGTATTCAAAAGGGGTTTTGAAGCCTTCTCTAGAGAATTTTGGAATATCATTGAGGGAATTAGCAGGTATGGTAGGCCATACATCTGGGGGTGTGGGTGGTCGTAATGAACTATTTCTATCCCAGGTTACAAAATTTCTAGGAATAGGGGGAGGTACATGAGCCATAGAAAAAATATTCCTATGAATCGAGTATATAGGTATTCTAATTTGGAAGGTTAAGCCTCTGGGTGGAGTAGATAAGGCTCTGGATATTGGGCTCTTACTTCTTATTCTATTGCTCCTTACATACAATACAAAACCTATAAGTCTCCTCCTAGGTACTGAGGTGGCTAACTGAGAATATTGGAAGTGGCCTCTTGAAGATGCTTTTGTTTGGACTCTGGCATGAAACTTCTAGTTTCCTTCCTTACCCTTATTTAAGAAATATTTATGACTTCTAATCAGGCATTTAGAAAACTTCTCGTCTCACTGGGCATGCTAGAAAAGGAACTGTTGATCTTCAAAGCTTGCACCTCTCTGAAAGTCTTATGGGAAATTTAGTGATTGGGGAAAAACTTTGCACCTCACTGAATACGTCCTAGATTTTTATAGAAAGTTGACTCTTCTTTGGAGTTTGGAGAAAAGGGTAGAAGTAAATGTAAATAGAAAACATAAAATGGTAATGTGCCAATGCATTTACATCATTTCAAACCCAATCATTCCTATGAGTGATACAATTATACACAAAATGCCACAACCCCTCATTGTTTGAAAGAGAATGAACAACAAAGGCTAACAACAAGCACAATGTAGACTTTAAAATATTTCTGTACGAAGTGTTCATTAATATTTGATCAAATTTTAAAGATTTCTAAAGATGACAGAAAAATATTCAGAATTTGCATAAACTCTTCCTCCTAATATAACATAATATAACAAAACAAAAACCCTTTAGAAAAATAGAGAAGTCCAATGACATATTCCAATTTTCACAAGTTATGATTCTACTCTATGAGCATACAACATAGAAATCAACCACTTAAACTATTCAAATTGAGCTTGAAAGACACAACTTTTCATTCATAATGAAAGCATAAAGAAAGAAAGCTTGATAAAGGCCATACATGCATAGTCTCAAAGATTTCTCCTCAATATTTCATGCTTTAAATATCAAATGCCTTTATAATAGATTTTGGATGCCAATCCAATAATAGTTTAAGCTTTAAATGATATGACATGCCATTGAAAAGAAGTTATGCAACTTTTACTCTTGAAAATAGTTCTATATCCTAAGAAAACTAAAGAAAATTTTCCTCATCAAAGGAAACTAAAACTTGGAATCCAACTCTTTCATCTATCGTTGCCTCTCTTTTATAGTCATAGAAAGAGGAAATAGCCACCACAACACAAAAGTAATTACTACTAGATGTTGGTATTTGATAGCACATGATGTGATTGCAGATCTTTAGTTAGGTCACAACAATCTTGGCTCATCAATTCTCAACTGCTGCATTAATTCTTTTCAGATATTTAGCAAAGATAGAGGCCTATAATTGATAAAATCCTAGAAAACAGCTTGGAAAGAGGTCCAGTTGACCGATCATGTCACCCAAGGACACTGACTCAAAGCCTCCATCCCAAAAGCCAATAAAAGAAAAAGGCCAACAATATCTAACAAACTCTCAAAAGATAACGCTTCATAAGAAGCAAATCTTCCTACAGTGAAGAGATGATGTGTCCAATAGGCAAAAAAATTCGAGCTCATGAATATAGCTCCTTGAGAAAATTTCCAATGAGTTGATATGTGTCTTCACTCTCTCCCAAAATGGAAGGAAAAAAATGAAAGTTGTTCAACCATCATGTGGCACATTATGTACCTTTCTGATAACTATACTTGAGTGTGGGATCATCCAAAATTGAAAACATTGTACAAGCCAAAAATAAAAATGATCAAGGTAAAAGTGCTTCATACAAGCCATCAATCTAGATGGATTCATTGTGAATTTTTCTGAACACCATTCTTATGTACTTTTTTTGACTTCAAATAATGGAAACTTCCACCATACATCCAATCTCTTCTCATTTAGGGTTTTGTATTCCAATTTTATCCAGTGTCATCATTTCCTTCCAATTCACTTGCCCATAGAACATGTCATATACCATAGGAAATTTCTTCTCTTTTCCTATGAATGTATGCATTGATATACTCAATTGGTAAAATTCCATAGGGAGTGCAAGAAAATGCACCCCCAAGATCTTCTAACAAAACTTTCCAAGAATTCCTCTTAAGTTTAGGTTGTGGTCTCTCTAAGACAACTACAACCCTTGGTCCTTCCATTACATCTAAATTATTTTTAATTTTTTTTTTGGAAAATCTAAAGTATGCAAAGTACCTCTTAAACCACTCAGTGAAATTAGGGTTTTTTATGTTTTGCTATTAGAAGACATGTTGAATCCTTCTACTTCATCTTTGGCACCTTTCTTTCTCTTCACATGTGTATAATTAAATTAATTTTTTTTCCCAAGCATGATTTTAACTCCTTGACTTGACCCATTTCAACAATAAATTATTCAAACAAAAAGATGGTAAACTTTGAAACCTTGTATGCACAGTCAACTTTCAGAAGCTCCATAAATTTCTACATTAAAATATTTTCTCATGCATTTTTCACCAATAGATTCATAATATTCATCTCCATCTTATCTCATCGTGTCAAGCCATGAAATAGCATATCAACAAGGGGGGTTATACAATTTCCAATAAATATCCCCCTGAGCCACAGCTTTAGGATTAGTTATCGAAGGAAACATTTGCATCAGAGATAGGTATAGATTCTCCCTTGTCCTTAGCCTCTTCTTTCTTTCTCCATAATTTTTCCATTTCTTTCTTCACTTCATTCAGATAAAATTTCTTGATTGGTTCATCTTTCTTCATAGGATAATTCTTTCTTGTGCTCTTATTTCTGCAACATTTTGCAATTGTTGCATATGATATTTCTTTGATTGTTATTCATTTCATTTTTTCTAAGTTTGTATTGATTAGCTTTGTTTCCAAATTCATAGCATGTATAGCAATAACCACTAAAATATTGATTCATTCTACCATTGTTGTATCTATTCGTCATCTAATTTCTACATTCACTTACTCTATGCCCAAATTTCTTGCATGTAAAGCATTTCCCAACAAAAGAGGAAACATTCTGATTCATTTAGCTTCTACATTACACAACTATATGTCCAAATTTATTGTAGAAATAACAAACACCATTAAAATGTTGATAACTTTGAGCATTTGGCTATCTTATGGGGGTTCTTCTAGCATTGCTTCTCTAATTCTAGAACTTGACATAGTTCCACTGGCCTTCAATTTTTTTAGATTCTCTGATATTATTTGCATTGCATGTCTAATTTTCTTTAGAGCTTTCTCCTCTTTCAAGTCCCAAACCACCTTTATCTTTAGAATATTTCTATCCAACAATCAACTCATCAAGTATTTTATAACTTGTCTTAAACTTATCCTCATGAATTATTTCTCTTTCTAATTTTGGTCTTAGATTTACCACTTCTTGTTCAAGTCTAGTGCATTTTTCATTCTTTCTTTGTACCACTACATTCAAAAATTCCTCAATTTTTTTCTTTTCTTTCGATTGTACTTTCATTCCTATTATGTCTTCATTTGATTTATTCAATTGTACATTGACTTCCTTATACCTTTCTTTGAATTTCTTGATATGCTCTCTTAGCTTCTTGATGCATTCGTTTGCCTCTTTTATATTTTCCTTCAGATCTCCCTTCTCATTTTCAATTTTGTTAAGATCTTCAAGTGTAATTTTGAGTTCAACTTTTTCTAACATGTAGTATTCTTCTATGCATTCAATTATTGAAATTTCTTCCATAGGAGTAGGGTAATTCCTATCAGTCATATGTTCAAACTCTAAGATCTTCCTAGAGTTATCAACCTCTTTCCAAGGATCTAAGCTTTGATACCAATTCTTGAACACCCGAAATACTGAGGGGGGGTGAATTAACATTCCTCTAAACCAATTAAACACAACCCATCCAATTAACTAAATAGAAATAACTACAATGAAGAATGAAAACATGAATACAACCACATAATCACTTGACACATGAGCACTAGTATTTTTATGTGGAAATCCCAAAATAGAAAAACCATGGTGAGGGTTAGCTCACAATATATTATATTAGGATATAAATTGTTATAGAAGGCTCACTGCTAGCACATACTCTCTAGAAAAAGTCTCACAACCCACTAAGAAAGAACAAAGAACAGTTGGAAACACTTCCTATTTGAACTTATACAATAGCATCTATCATATTCTAGATTAAAGTTCCAAGGTGAAATCAGAATACTGTGTCTCACTTTTTTCCCAATATGGGCATTCACATCAATATTTTTAACTGAATCTTCATCTTCTAAGACCTATACTAGCTAAAATGTTAATAATTCGAGGATGATGCAAACTAGTGATTTGTGGAAATTTGTGTGTAGATTCTAAATATATATTTTTTAAAATTTCTCAAAATAAATCATGAATCTTTCAACATCTCCTTTAATAACTAGTTTTAAACAAAAAAACAACATTTGTGTCGTACAATATAACCTTTTTTCTATAAAGGATAAATTCTAATTTTTGAAATATAGATTCTCAACATCAATATCTAGGGAAAAGATATTTTTCCATAATTTTTTGTTACATATATATTTTTTAATTAATTTTCGAAGTCATTGTAACTATAGTTTTGATATACATGTGTGTTGTATGACCTAACATGTTATTTATATATTGAAATCCATTTTTTATTTTTTTGGTGAAAAGAGGACATCAATACCTAGGGAAAGAGTATTTTTTGAATTTTTTTTACAATGGTTTACTATTTTTCCACCTTTGCAAAATTAAGAGCTTGGTATTTGAAGAAAAACCTATATTCAGTAAAAATTGAAAATTAAATACATGATAAAATGAAAACATATAAAAACTAGACTTGTTCTAAAGCTCATTTCAAGAGATACAATCTTGTAAAATATAATTTATAAGTAGCATTATTTGATCCTTCAAAAGGTAAATAAAAAATGTTTTTTTGCTAGCATTTTGATAGGTGTGCAAGAGACTCCATTGTGGGTATGATCTAATACTAGAGGGGTTCTATCCAAGTGGGTTTGATCTAAGGGGGTCTTATCTATCCCTCTTCAATTAAAAACCTTTAGATGAAACCTATCAAGGATTAAATCATTATTTTTTCTCAAAAAAGTGATTTCAGGAAAAATTAGCATGTCCCAAAAGGGAGACACACTATTGTGGCAACACCCTCCATTGAAGTATGAAATATCTTCACACTAGTCTATAATAAAACTTTTATTTTTTCATGATCTGCTCAATATAACATCACACACATGTAGGTGAGTCACCATACATGTCATAAATCACATACAATCTACTCTATTTCACCACATTTGCATATATTCTTTTCCACACAATTATTCCTTTTTGCTTTATATTAGTTAAATTTTGTGTTGAACTCACATATATATATATGTATGTATGTATGTATGTATGTATGTATATACCACCTTAGGTGTAACTTTAATTAGGTCGGCCTAATTAGAAGTAAAACACAATATTAAACATTTCATCCTCGAAGCATTTTATCCACACTTAGCACCTAAATTCAAAATTAAATTTGTGTCAAGATAGGTCGGCAAGGACCTAACATAAATCCCACTTAAGAAAGAGTTACTTGCATATCCTCCACAAAACATCAAATGTGTTAGGTCATCCCAAAAATAGACCTAAACACAAATCCTTCAAGTGTACATACAATATATCAATCGTGTGACCTTAAAACTTCAATATCCCATCAAATTACCACCAAAACAACATTTATTAGCTTATCTTCATCATTTAAAAATAAAATAATTATTTGTGAAGAAGTGCATAATTTCCCACACTAGTATACTATACAAAAGATAGTTGTGATATATAAAGATATGCACTATCATTCATATCTTCTAGGAAACTTTACAAAATGTCACAAAAACTTGAATGCTACTACATTTGATGAACTCAAAACTATAGTTACGATCATAGATTGTTATACCATCATGCGGTAAAGTTCAAACCTAAAAACTAATGCACTAAACCAAAAAATTGTCAAAATAAATACTTAGTCAAATTCTTGATAAACCATACTTTCTGGATCAACTTGTGTTGTAATAGATTACCAAAAATACTTCCACACTATGCTAGGATAATCATAATAATGTTGAAATCAATGAAAAAACTAGATCAAACAATATATATACACTTCATGCTCATGTTTCCAAACTACATCATCAATGACAAACTTCCAAACTTCCAACAATATGGATATTATTATTTATTTGTGAATGGGAGAATTAAGCCACCAATGTAGTCATCTACAAAACCACAACATTAGGAAACCATTAGTTAGGTATTCTAAATATTCTTATTCTTTGAAATATACATGTGGAACTTCTATGGACAACAAAATTTGAGGGTAGATGTATGCTCCCTAATTCCACTTTCTTTATGGAGGTGGAATTAGGGTAGTAATCAAACCTCAAGAAATTTCAAGGTTTTATGATGGAAATTATTATGATAGGGCTATGATAACACAACACCATATATTGATAAACATTAGATAAGAGCATGGACGAAGCAACAAATCCAACACAACAAATGACATTAAAAATAGGGTTCTTTAGCCCTAATTATGATGATTTGAGTGAAATGTACTATTAATGAATTTTACTATATGCTAGTGCAAAATCATGTTAATGACCATCATTTTGACATTTACCATTGAGAGAGATACCTTGTTGTAGAGAAGTGAAGATGTTGAGTCGATGACTATACGAGCCCTCGAGACTAGAGGTCCTACATATTGAATGTAGATCTTGACTCTTGATTATATTCTATAGATCTTGACTTGAATGCTTACTTGAATCAAGAAAACCTACATCACAAATTATGTTAACTAAAAAAAAAACATGATGCATGACGACTTTGACATGATGCTTTAATATTGAATAATACTCCAAAATGCTTGATAATCACTCTTGAATGCTCTTGAATGCTCTTGTAAACTCTCTTGATAAATTTTTTTCTATAATGCTTGATCTCAAAAAGTGCTAGGAGACAATATGTGAAATAACCTTGTATTTATACTTGTTTATGCCAAATTTCCCAAAAATATAACACTACAAGCTGACATTAGATCTAGGAGAATAAAATATCACCAAGAATTGAATTCAAAATTAGGTCCAAACTAAGTGAGACTCATACACCAATTGTGGCATATGAGTCCCAATAGGCAAATCTTAGAACACAAATTTCAAGAAATCTATAGTTTAATGCTACTTACAAGACCATGCCTCAAAAGCTAGGTGGGACCCATATTCCCAAGGTGGAATATGAGTCCCATATCACTAAATATGGGTCATACAATCCAAAATCATTGAATTGTGATTGGTCATTACATATGTGTAAGCATTATCCTCAGAAAGATGCATTAATTAAGACTTGTGGATGCAAAATAGGACCAAGGCATAAAGAAGCCCAATTTTATCAAGGAGGGCCCAAAAAAGTGTGAAAATGTAGAGGGATACATTTTCCTACACTATATTTATCCCCCACTTTAGTGAGAGGATGAACTTACTTCAAAATCACTCTAAAGTAGACAAATTCACATCAATAGGGGTCCAAGTGTACCAATGCTAGTAAGATAGGATGACAACAATCAAGAGGGAAACAAAAAGCCCCCAAGATCAAGATCCTATGGAAAACCAACATAGTCACAAGAGAACACACATGTAGATAATGCAAGGAGCAATAGAAAGGTACAAGCATACACTGCCATAGACATAAATAAAAAGAAAAGAAAAAGAAAAAATGGGTGAATCAATCTTCGACCGTTTGTCCCGCACATTGTGGATCAAATCTAAGTTTCTTTTCTAAGAAAATGTTTACAATTGGAACACAATGTTCATTATTCAAATCAAACACATGCTCACAAGGGCTAGTGGAATGACAGGCCATTCACTAGATGAGCCCCCAATGAGACACATACACACGCGGCTAGTATGCACTCACATAGATAAGGAAGTGGCTATCAGAAATCCATGCCTAAGTTTGTCTCCCATACATACAACCATACCAAAACTATACCTCCTAATAAATTTGACAAGGTTCCACACAACATGAATAGTAAGATTCATGAGGCAAGAAAAAAATCATATGCTTGACACCCATGAACAAATAAGATGGCTCCATAGGGAAGAAAAGTGTGTTATGAAAGGTGGCCATATAACAAATATTGTAAATGAAAAATAGTGTAAGGTATGTTCAAAGGAGTTTAACTTAGGGAACATTGTGCCTAATGTCTCCAAGAGAGGACCAATCAAAGAATATAAGATTCAAAACTTGGAGGATGCAGTGTGTTGTATCAAGCCACTAAGATGAATATACTATTCTAAGAGAGATCATGCTCTTGAAGGACATCACACCCAGTGTCACCACAAAGCGAAAGATGCATCACATGGAGTAAGAATACTACAAAATTAAACATGAGTTGAAAAATAATAATGCCAATGTATGCCCCCACTTTAAATAAATTTCTAAACACCATACTATGAGAAATTGCTTTAAAGTAGCAAATGATAAGTTCTAACAATAAAGAGGACATGAGAGGTTATTCGGAAAGAACTATTCCAAGTCATATGTTTCCAAATGAATCCACATCATGAAAATGGGTTTCCCCAAAAATGAAATCCTGAAATCACATAAGCGATCCAGAGATTCGGGGTTAGTATGTCTTTGCTACAATGTTTTTAGAGAGCTTGGAAGTATCATCATTCCCTAAATACTCATGGAACAAGAAGAATGACACAAAGAGAGTGGAAAAAAAGAAAATATTTTAGGGTCAACATGGAAGATACCTAAATGTCTCAATGCCTTGTGTCATCCCTGAAAGGAAAACATAAGACAAAGAAAATGGTAAAATTCTTACAAAATAGAGAAGAATGTAGGTACAAATAGAGGAATGTCTCAAAAAAAGAGATACACAAAATATAATAATACGGGGGATCACATTATACACATGCAATCACACAAAAGAAACATTAAAAAGAAAATAAAGACTAGTAAGGCATTTATGAGTCAACCTATTAGAGGTTGTCTGCATCCCAATCTTTTTCACCATATATGAAAGGAGGAAAACTAGCCAAAGGGAAAATGAAATTTTTTGAACTAAGATCATCACCAAGTTCAACACACTTCCTAGGAGAATTATCGTTTAAGATCATAGAAGGGGAAAATAATGTATTAAATTTATTATGCACTTGTTCATCAATCTTAGCAACCTCATCATCATAATATGCATTGATCACAATGGGAGGTTGAATGATAATGTCCAAAGAAGGATTTAGCTCTTGGTGTAGTTTCAATATAAGATCCTTTACTATGGATAAGAGGGAAATTAGGTTGCTCCACCTTTTAGGAGATGGAACACAAGGGTAGGGGTTTAGGACCTTTCCACCTATTTCATTCAAGGAAACCTTAGATATCTCAATCTAGAGATGGAGTGAGGGAAAGAGATCTACAATAAGGTGTCCTAGGTTATGATTAAAGATAATAAGGGGGTTAACCACCAATAAAAGGCTTGGAAAGACAAGGAATGTAAATGACATGCAAAACCTAATGATATGACCTAGAAAACGAACTCAAATCAGAATAACAAATTGGAGATAAATAGAGGTGCACCTAGAAAATTGAAGAGGCTCAAAATAAGGTCTAAAATTCAAAAAAATTTGACTATTGATGCACATTTCCTAGACTCATATGCTAGTAAGGGCGATTTAATCCCAATTTGGGGTTTCAGGCTGAAACCAAAATCTTGAACTATTGAACCATGATCTATAGAAAATTCCTAAAATTTGGTATACTTAGACTCATACGCGACATGATTTAGTCCTAGTATTAGGGTTGATCCAAAATTATTATATCCTCTAGTGGTCTCTTGTAGCTTCTCTCCTATCAAATCTCCAAATCTAAAATGTTGAATTGCAACCTATAGGTGACTTACCATGATCTTGCAATGTAGATGACAACTTTCACAACTTGAAAACTTTTCTCCAATTGTACTCTCCAATGGATCTTCAACCTAAACCACATAGATTTGAAATTAAAGACCAAAGAGATGGAAATTTTTTGTTTTGTTAGTGGATAGGGATTTTCCTTGGTCAAACCCTGTTTTGGTAATCAAACCTTGAAATGAAATGAAATAGAAAGAAGGAATGATGAATGAAAAAATAAGCTATGTTGTAACTCACCAAAACCTTGAAAAAAAGTCTAAAAGCTTGCATGTAATGGATAGCATGAATGTACATCTTGACTTGAATGCTTGCTTGAATCATGAAAAACTACATCACAAATGTTAGCTCAAAAACAAACATGATGCATGATGACTTTGACATGATGCTTGAATCTTGAATAATGCTCCAAAATGATTGATAATCACTCTTGAATGCTCTTGTAGACTCTCTTGATCACCAATTTTCTATAATTCTTGATCTCAAAAAGTGCTAGGAGAAAATATGTGAAATAACCTTGTATTTATACATGTTTATACCAAATTTCTTGAAATTACAACACTAGATGTTGACATCAAATCTAGGAGAATAAAATCCCACCAATAATTGAATTCAAAATGAGGTCCCAACTAAGTGGGACTCATACACTAGTTGTGGTGTATGAGTCCTAGTAGGCTAAGCTTGGGACACAAATTTCAAGAAATGTTTAGTTTAATGCTAAATTTAGGAACATGCCCCAAAACCTAGGTGGAACCCATATGCCCAAGGTGGCATATGAGTTCCAGATCACTAAATATAGGCCATACAATAAAAAATCACTAAACTATGATTGGTAATTACATATGTGTTGGGATTATACTAAAAAAGATGCATTAATTAGGACTTGTGGATACAAAATAGAACCAAATAAGGCATAAAGAATCCCAATTTTAGCAAGGAGGGCCCAAATACGTGTGAAAATATAGATGGATGCATTTTCCTACACTATAGTAGTTTACTCAGCTAATTTAGGAGGAGGAGATTCTTTATTACTGGACTATTGTGGATATACCTCATGTCACCCATGGGGTATCATGATGCTATGATGATGGAATTGGTTGAGCAATGGGATGCAGATACTTGCACATTTCATATCCCAATAGGGGAGATGATAGTGACATTAGAGGTTATCCACCATATTCTTAGGATACCTATCTAGGATGAGACTATTCACCTTGATGAGGATCACACACCCTGATAGATGAGGCATGATATTTAGTATTTCACTTGCCACCCTAGAGTTGGTAGATCACACATCGAGCTCCAATGTTGTTCCTATTTTTTTTCCTTTGATTTGGTGGATTATGTGTGTCATTTTTGAATTAGATATTATGCTTAATGGATGATACACACACCTTGAGAGAGGTTCTGTGCATATGATACATGAGATGAAGTAGCACCAAATATTTTATGCATGGGGATGGAGCATGCTTGCTCACCATCATTATGAGCTTGGTTGGTTTGTTTATTGAGAGATTCAAATGTACTAGAATGACTTTCTCCCCCACGATAGGAGCCCTCAATTATCCACTAGCCTATAGCTATACCTTGAGATGATACTAGCATTCCAGATATCTATTACACTGGATAATAAAGTTTCATTACCTTGTGGTGCAGGAGAATCTACACCTCATCGTTCGTTTTTCCTCATTTGATGGAAATTGGTGTTTAGTAGGGTTAGTGTTGGTATTTTTAGTATTTTTGTCTTTAGTAAGGCCTAGCAATACCATTATTTATGATCTAGGTTGAGTTTTTGAGTTTTGAGTCACAATGTTCACAAATGCAATCATGCACAAATGTTGCTCTTCTAGCCTATGAAGGAAAAATATCAAATTTGTGTATGAACAAGAAATATTGAGGTAATGATTTTTTAATAAGGCTGTTTCAAATCCACTTCAATGATTTTAGAGGTCTAGGGTGATAGGATTGAAAGTTGCTTTGAAAATGCAATGTTGTCAAGTTGTTAATTTGATGTAATTTCACCATTAATGATGTAAACACAAAAAACCAATGGCTCCCTCCTTTAGAAAGTAGTTGAAGAAAATTGGGGAAGGTGGGATAATTTTTATAAGGCCTCCATTTGGTTTAGGAAGGTTGTTGATGAATTTTTTGAAGTATTGAATACAATAAAGCTCTATTTTTTTTTGCATTTTCCTATATTTTACACTATTTTTGTGCTTGGTACGAATAGTGAATTCACTATATGGCCTCCTAATGCATATGAATTGAAAGTGGGAAGAGTATAATTTAATTTTGTGGTGATTTAGCCCATTTTCATTAAGTATCAACAAAGTTACATCCATTTTAGTGAAAGAGGGTCAAAAATCCTTCGAAACAAGGGTTTTGATCACAAAATGTTAATAATTCACCATTCCACAATGGGAAAATTCTAAAACTTGGTGGAATGGTGGATTTAATGGTATTATTCATGATGAGATTGGTTTCAAAGAGAAATATGGAGGGTGGTAAGAGATATTTGATGCCCTAGCACTAGTTTTTCCTTATAACAGTCCAAAAAATGTCTATTTGAATGCACTTTTTGTTTATTTTTGAGTTTTTGTGTGATTATAATTAATGTAAGGTGCGAATTGGGTCTTGGGGAAAATATTGAAACCTATTTAAGGCATGTGGGGTGTTGGGAAAATACTTGGTAGTTAAAAACCTTATGTGTGCAGACAAAGTTAAGCCTTGGTTGAGGCTTGTAACTTTGTAAGTCAGTTATTGGAGACACTTTCTTTGAGTGTTTGCTCCTATGATTTTGGGGATCTATAAGGGTCTATGTAAGGAGTCTAAAACATGGTTTTTTTCTCTATTATTTTCCTTTAACAAAGTTTTGTATTGACTATCCTCATTGGGCAGTGCTACAAGGAATGCATGGGCTAGTTGGAAGCGATGGAGGAGTGAGGGTTTCTATGAGCAAAGTCTAGTTGTTTGTTCATGTTTTGTCATATTAAGAGTGTCCAAATCATCCCCAAGTCCTGTAGTGATTTCTAGTTGTGTGAATCAAGTTGTATGATCAAACTGTCTTATTAAAGGGTATAGTTGAATAATTTTGTCAAGTTGGGTGCTTCCCCTACCATTTTGCATCACCTTGAGGAGGATGACATAGTATGGAGAACATACAAGACTCTACCATAGTGGATAGATTGTATAGGATAACTGAATAGGATGCAATAGGATAGATTTTCTATTAGATTGCATGACTACATTATGATTTCATTCTACTATGATCATATCATGTGTCAATTTGGATAGATTTAGAGAGCACCTAGGCCATAGCCTACAATCTTAAGAACCACATGTAGTTGTGAGGCTAGGAGACATCCAGTGTCCTACCTTTGATGGTATCATTTATAGTGATTTAGATGATTAGGACTGGTATGCACCCCTAGCATCTGACTTAGATGATGTAGGAACCACTATAATATATGAGTGATTATGGGAAAGAGCATGACCTCAACACATATTCCATGACAATAATCTTGTAGGTGATGATGGGCTACTACAATTTTGAGGAGATAAGAGAGAGGATGGGAATGTCGATGGAGATACTAGTGATGATAATGTTGTAGTAGAGAATACAAAGGAGGATCAACAACCAATAGGAGAGGATCTCGATGAGCTAGTAGAGGCTATGGATGCCCCCAAGGAGAGACCGACATCTCATCCTCATGTCACCTAAGCACATATAGTGACTACAATAGGAACCTCATCCCATGAGCATGGAGATTCTAACAATGTTGTACCTACCACCCTTCTTACCCATGAGAGGAGTCCTAATAGGGAACCTATTATTGTATCTTATCAAGATCTTGATTGACAACCTCATGTTTCAGGTGATGATATGTTATTTATATTTTATGTTTTAATTATGCATTACTTGTTATATCTTGTTCTAACATATATTTATGTTTTCTTCTTGTATTTGGTATGTGAGAGTGACTATAATTTTTCTATCAAGTCACATTAGATATAGCACCTCCTATTCCCCCACTATAGGTGACACAAGTGGATCACAAGCTACCATCTAGCATGGGGCACCATTTTATTGAGCCCTTATTTAGATGGAGGATATCCTACGATGATGCTATGAAGAATATTATTTTTTATAGAGTTGATATTGAGGAGGTCAAAGATAGGGAGGAGTATTATAGAGCCACACACAAGGAGCTTATGACTATCTATGATGAGCTTATGACTGTATATGAGGAGATTTGAGCCACCTAGGTTCCTTCTGAGAGACAAACTTTCATGCAATCAAAACTCAATGGGTTGTAGGTGGAGCTCATTAGAGTACATTTGGAAATGCATTAGATAGATTAAGAGTATGTTGCAACACTTGTATGCGATGGGATGGCTAGAGGTGAGGTACAAGGTGTAGAGACTTAAAAATGAACTAGGCCTGCAAGCTCTATTTTTACCACTTTCATCCTAGCATAATTATGACATTTAATTATGTCCTTGGTCCACATTCAACTGTTAATTAAATAATTCATAATTATTTAATTAATTCATGTCCTTTTATTATTCATGATTATTAAATAAATAAATTTATTTATTTATTAAATACACCATTAATTGTCTAAGTCTTCCCTTAAGTGCATAAATTTCTTAATTTATTTAATCACCCTTCTTCTGTCATTTCTTCCTAATTATTAAATAAATAAGTTTTATTTATTTATTTAATATGTCACTAATTGTCATAATTAAATAATTGATTAATTTATTTAATTATTGATCATATATGCTAAATTAAATAATTATCTTTAATTATTTAATTGTCAAAATTAATATTCCTCTCATTTTAAATAAATGAAATTATTTAAAATGTCATCTCAATCTTAACTGATAGTCCATTTTGGTAAATAATTGGAAAATCAATTATTTATTATTTCACAAAATCCATATTTTGAATTAATTTAATTCAAAATGGTAATTAATCTTCTAAAAATCAAGTAATCGGGTAGATTCTTGCCAAATCTGATCTTCAGTTCATCTCTTATCTTCTTGATTTTTCAAATCTCACAAATCAGGCAGTCTTTATCTTCTTGATTTTCAAAAATATTTATTTTTCTAATTAATTATCTCATTTATTCTCCACCGCCGATTCGATTCTCTCAGATGACATCTTGACCACTCGTTTAAGGATTTTTCCCTAACCCTAATTGGGGATTATCAAATTTAATCTCGTCCTCTGATTTTAGGTCTTTGTCAAAAGTCAATCTCGTCCGTCCATTTAAAATAGCATTTTCTATAAAATGCTATTTTGCTCTCATTTTTAGATGACACACTGACATACTTAGGTATTTCATAGAAATTGCTACATTTATTATCATAATTCATTAAGTTTTGGGAATATTTAGGCATAGGCATTTTTAGACATTTAGGCATAGACATAGACTTGGATCAAATCCTTCAAATCTTGGTGTAGGACTTAGACTGTTATTTCCAAATTGCTCACACATCGAATCTGAGGGAAACACATCAACCAACAAGTTAGAAGGTGTTACAAAGGTGAATCATGGAGGTCTCGGTGATTAGCTGGTATAATCATTTTGTTTATGTTTACTTCCATTGTACTTTGTAATTTCTTTGGGTTTCTTAATTTGTATTGATTTGCTAACCATAATCTAATCTAAAAATTAACCCTTAGTTACATTGGTTAACCCGAATTTATTTCTTTTTCTTATTTCCGTATGGTTTTATGTGTTCTCTGTCATTTTTGTAGGTATAGGTATGGAGCGACGCAACTATTTTTTTAAATTGTGACGCATCTGATGCGTTGCGACGCATTCATAGACTCAAATTCCGCAATCGCTTTGTCATGCCACAATTGAAGTATGGAAAGTTGCATTTGTATTCCCGAGCCACATTTGACACATAGAGCGATGCATTCGCTCTGTCGTGACGCATTTGACTGGTAATGTTTTTTATTTATTTGCATTTGGGTTTTTGTTGTTTTCTTTGATCTTTTTATTCCAGTTCTTCTGCATTCTGCCTAGTTATGTTTTCATGGTACTAATTTTCATTTGCAGCATTTGGCGGTTACTTTTTGTGTGTCAAAGGAAAAAATTTAAACTCCTAACTTGTGGTGTTGCAGGTTCGAACGTCAAAGATTGAACACTAAAACATTGTGCCTATGTTTTTCTTAGATTAGTACACACTTACTTTCAGTGCAATTAAAAAGAACATGTTTTCTAATTTGCATGATTGTGTTTGCAAAATGGTAGGTGAGTATGCTCTCACCTTGTGAAAATTTGGTGATCAGAAAACTAGACCCCTTTCTTTATGTTATTACCCTTACGACTTAGTAATCGAAGTATCCTCTCCCCTTGTGCTTTCGGGTGATCCTGGGTGTAAGAGAAACGGTTACTAAATCTAGAACCTGGGCCTATTATGGTGGAAAAAAGGACTTAGCCCAGGACGACTCAGATCGGTAGCACCCTGACACCGAAGGACTTCTAGCTGGTATACAAAAGTGGATTCTTAGGGAAAGCCCAAGAATCACGAGTGTGGTTATGATGAGATGGATCCGAAAGCGGACTCTCACCACATGGATCATGCCCTATGAATGAAATGCCCATACAAAAAACCTTTTATTTTAGAGTCCAACCGTTCTTTGGCTATTGCTTGATATAGTGTTAGGTATAGTATCATGCCCGAAGACACTCACTACTGATCCCCTTGAGTAGAGATAACGGTTCTTGGGAAGTCACTACCCAAGAATTTGAATTTGGTGTGCTCAAATGACGTTAATGAGCTGTGGAGGGGAGCCAATGCCACCAAAATTCTAAGCTATCAACTCTCAAGAAGGAAAGGTGTTTATCACCAATTTGGGGTATAAAAGGTAGGCTATATCAAGTATACAAACCCTTGGCCTATTGGCCTTTTAGGATTGTACTTGTCTTATGTGTTCTTGCTTACGTTCAAAACATTGTGCTTGTCAAGTGATTTCTGGATTCACCACATTTATAGTTCTAAACAAAAACATTCAACATTAGACAGATCAAATTTGCTCTCAATACATCAAGAAAAAAAATTGTGTCACAATCGTTGAAACACATTCACTTTTCTGCAATGCATTTGAAAACTACTGAGATGCAATCAAACTAATAAATCGCATTCGACATTTCAAACACCACATATGTTTGTGTCACGATGCATTTGAACCTTACAAAGTTTCATCTACCAAACCAAGTAGCATTTTTTAGTCGCTAAGCCGCATTTGCTCAAACTGAAATGCATTCACAAAACTGTGACGCATTCGAAGCCTCAAACGATGCATTTGCCTGTCACAAGTAAAAATTTCATGCAAAGTCAAATCTGAGTCTACACCTTGTCAATCTTTTGTCAAACACTGTTTCCAAAGTGATTTTGTTAGAAACCAACTTTGAAATTGCTCAAAACTTTTGACCATTAGTTTGCATTCTTAACCATAGATTTCATCCTTCATTTTTTTTAGTTGCATACATTAGGCATTAGTTTGTCCCTAGGTTTTATATCTCACATACTTTAGATTAGGAAAATCTTTGCACAATTTGCAACATCATTGCTTTCGAAACTAGGATCTCTTGGACTAAATTATCAATCCCTTTTTAGTCATTGTCCCTTTTGTGAGATTTTCCAACTCAACAGTCTAGTTAGGAAAACACACTAGTCATTTTGACCTCGTCATCTTGTCCTTTTCAACAAAGTCCTTTAGTAACTAAAATAAAATAAAAAAGATTGAGCTTAGAAGTGCTTAGGTATCCTTGTCTTAAATTGCATTATAAGTTTAGATATTGCATATTTTATTCCCAAAAATCCAAAAATATTATTCATCCTAGTCATCATTTTGAACTTCGACCTTGCATAGTGTCATCTTTGCATTTATTTGTCATTTTCATTTGAGCAATCTCATTTTATGGAGGAAACTAGACTCCAAAAACAACAATGGCAAATGGAAAACATTTGACAAGACCCCACTTCCACTATCAACAATCCCACATATGACCCAAATTGGACTTTTGACGATCCATTTGGAAATACAAACAATCAACCTCTCACAAAAATACCATCCTCATCAAACAGTCCATTTGAACCATTCTTATGTAAGGATGAATACAGTCAAATACTTGAGGAAAACCTAGAGGTAGCGGCACAAGATCTAGAGGCCTCTCAATTTGTCAAACAAATGGTCCTATATGACAGAGATAGATGCTTATCCATACTCTTAAGTCAAGGAGCTAAGTTACCGCATGGATTCAACATCAAAACGTTGAGATCAACATCTCTTGACCCTAATGACACCAACACCCATAACATGTCACATAGTGGTCAACCTCCAAACACTACGAGCAATACTTTCTTTGACACTACAATGACAGTGCATGCTACCTCCAACATCCCACACACCTCCAATAAAATAAATGCTACATCCATTAGAGGATCACAATCTACCACTGTGCCCACAATATCCACAACACTGTCACAATCGGCTGGAACCACCTTTGTCTCTGCGGCAATGTGGGCAAGTTACTCCAATCCTATTTTTACCAATATGCTAAATGTGATGTGGGCATCATCAAGTCATACCAATCCCCCTTTGACAGCTACATCAAATACCATGAGTACACCTACCCTCTCATTGGTATCTCACAAAATCCTTTGGGTGGGGATAAACGACATATATTTATTCAAGGACAAAAACAACATGTGAACACGTCAACACTGTCAAATCCCATAAAATACCAAGGACAAATTTTGACCATCCCCCTTGTCCAAACCCAACAATTTGGACAAAGTAGTCAAAACACACAACCCATGGCATCATTAACACATCACAATGTTCATGGTCACCATATCCCCCAAGTATTGACACAAATGGTTGGGGGACACATCCCAACATACTCATCCCACATTCATACTCACCAACATACCCTCAATCCCAACCTTCAATACCAACAACACGCCAATTTGAACACATCATACATGTCACAACAATCCATACCGCCACAATACACCAATATTCATGCACAAAAAATGGGGACCTATGGTGTACCAATCAATCCAATGTATGGGACCTCAAATAACCCTATTATAGATGCCTTACAAGTCAAACTAATGGGTCTAGAGAAAACTATCCAAAACATACAAATATCATGCAAGAAATCAGAAGTGTCATATGATCTAAATGTATACCCATTCGACATGAGATTATACATGCCACCATTCCCTCTGGGATATGTGTCACCCAATTTTACAAAATACAGAGGCAAGACAAACCCCATTGAACATGTTCACTAATTTTCAACCAATTGTATGGATGTCGCCTATAAACAAACATACTTGATGAGGCTTTTCTCTAAAAGTCTTGTGGGTCCTGCCCTTGAATGGTTTTCCACTCAAAAGGATATCCAAACATGGGATGAGCTTAAACAAAAATTCATAAAAAATTACGCGTACAACATCGACATGGATACATGTATCACTAGCTTGTGCAATCTCACGCAAGAGGATGCTGGTGAGACATTCATCCCATTATTTCAAAAATGGAGAAGTCTAGCTAGTGCGTGTCACATTGACATATCCGAAAGGGAAAAGTTTGACATGTTCGTTCAAACACTTCTGGGTCCCATAAAATATGCATTACAAGTGCATTGCTGCTACGGTCCCAAAAACACAAATGCAAATCCTCCTGCCGACAAGAATAAATATTGGGTAAAAAATAAACACGTTACAAATGACGGTGTCATTGAATCAAACATTGTGGGTCCTGTTCTAGCCCTAAAAGGGGTTCAACAACAAAACAAACCAACAACGACATTGACACCCCCTACCAATGTCCCTTCAAACAACCAGAGTAGCCAAAATAATTAGGGACAATACCGACATATGAGACAATTTCCTAGGGGTCGCACATACACGTCTTTGGGTGAACCCATTGAAGAAGTCCTCAAGAAATGCCTCCAGAATGGGGTCATCACACTTCAAGAACCAAAACCATATGACCCAGGAAAATTTAAACTAGCATGGTGGGATGATAATGCATTTTGCGATTATCATTGGGAAAAAAGGTCATAAAACCTCTAACTGTCGACAACTAAAAAACCTAGTACAAGATCTTATCGAAAGTCATATCATTGAGGTAGGTGGATCACAATTTTCCTCCAATTCAGACCATACTATTCATAAAACCCACTGCAGGAACATGGTTCTAATAATGCTTCCTTGTTAGGTCCACAAAAAAACAATAATCATGCCAATTTCGCCAGAGCCAAGTATGACTATTCTGGTGGACCAATTATAAATAATGTCTGAAATGACGATGAATATATCAATACCACTACGGTCAAGAGAGCACCTCAGTGTAATGCTACTACTCGAAGTGGCAAGGTCACCATAGTTGGTTCACCTCTCGCTAGACAACCTAAAATCACCATACCTAGTCCATCTGCTAAACAGTCAAAACCCACCCTGACCACAAAGCAGTGGCAACCAAAGAGTTAGTTCAACCTTATCGATCAGCTTGGAAAAACTCCCGTGCAAATTTCTATACTTGAGCTACTTCGTATCTGTCCCGCGAACAAGGATATATTGGATAAAACCATGCAAGAGTCGTCAGTCCCCAAGGACATTGATGTCAATCAGTTTGAGACCATGGTGGGATACCTCACTACACCTCACCATGTCACCTTTTCCAATCAAGACTACTTGTCACCTAAGACCAACCACAATGATGCATTATACATTGAAACTTTTGTCCATAAGCACAAGGTTAGAAGAGTTTTAGTAGATGGTAGAGCAGGATTAAATATATGCTCCTTGAAACTAGTTAAGGCTCTAGGATTTTCTAATACATGTGTAGACCCTACAAAGATTATAGTGATCAAAGCATATGATGATGAAGAACGCTCTTCATGAGGTGTTATATCTCTTCCTATCAGAGTGGGACTAGTCATTGTGGATACAACCTGCCAGGTCCTAGATCTAGAACTACCCTACAACATATTGCTTGGCCGCCCATGGATTCATGCCTTAAAAGTTGTTCCATCAACATATCACCAATGCTTAAAATTTCCATTTGACGACACAGAAATCACCATATATGGTGACCCCAACCCCTTTCAATACTATACCAACCTTAGGGGTATTTCTAAAAACTGGTGCCTACCAATTGAGAGGCTTCAGGCCACTCAGCTTTCAAATACATTGATCCATCCACACTTGTTTCATCTTCAACATCCACTCCATCCATGTCTTCCACTACACCACCATCTTCCACAAACCCTAAGGCTGAACCGACTGTCAAGATCTAGGACCTTGGCTGTGGAGAATTAAAATTGCATACAACATATAGCATCACAATGATACCCAAGTCTTCGAAGGTCTATGGTCGGCCGTGTTTTAGAATGGAACCCAAGGAAATTTTCAAAGTTCCACCTAAAAAAGTTTTCATCAAATGGGGAGACATGTGTAATGAGGACCTTGCTGACATCATAGGATGGCTCTATAAGGATACTGTTGCACTACCCCCATTACTAGTTCAAAAATATGGCAAGGGATATGACATAATGAAGGCTAAGGGCTACGATGGTACTAGTGGCCTAGGCAAAAATAAAACTGGATGAAGAGAGCCCATAGAACCTTTCCAAATACCAAAGTATCTTGGATTAGGGTTTGGATCGCTTGACAATGATGATCAATGTACCATTGGACTTTCACGTGAGTGAGTACATGCTTCGAAAAGTGTTGAGACCACTAAGGAAAGCCTCACCGAAATTGACTCCCAAGAGTGGGAATTTGGCTCAAAACAATCCTTAAGTGATTGTTGCCTTGATGATTTGTTTGTCAAAATAGGGGAACTAACCTCTGAACAAAGATTTTGGAAAACATTTAAAATTGATCAGGTACCAAATAGTCAAAGTTCCATTACTACTCCCCATGACATACAAGACCCACCATCTGAATCCCTTCAATTCAATCCATCTGAAATACCAGACGACAATGACAACCATGACTCTAAGTCCTTCACCCCTTTTTTTGATAACGAATATGAGACTAGTGAAGGGGAAATTGGATAGAGTCTGATGTAGAGTTGGATGATGATAATCTCATCTACAATATCACTGAATCTGTCTACATACTTTTTGCATCCTCCCCTCAATTCACCAACACTGATGATGGAATCTCCTTAGTTTATCCTCAGCTAGTCGATTGGGACCAACAAGGCCCACAAGTCTTGGACACATTTCAGAATGATGAGGCAATTGCAGAGTTTATGGGATTACGTGAGGGCATACCACGTGGTGATCACAAGCTAGGATTCTCCATTGAATTAGATTGCACGACATATTTCGATGAGACTACTTCGTCCTCCAGTCGCAAAATTAAAATAAAAATAAAATAAAAAATGAAACGTCTTTAGGTGAAAACTGAAAGGAACCTTTTGACAAAAAAGAGTAAAAACAAAGGACATATCTATGGGTGAAAACCTCTCTGAGGTGCCCAAAGATGGAGGACTAAACTTTCTTCCTATACAACAAGAGAAATCGGCTATGCTTATAGAAGACACCATAGAGGATAACATATCAACTTCAGAAGATCCCAAAATGGTCCTCTTTGTTGCATCATTGACTGAAGAAGAGAGACTGAAATTTCATAAGTTCTTTGCAGAACATAAAACCAAATTCGCATGGTCCTATGCTGACATGCCAGGATTAGACCCAGAACTAGTTCTGCATCATCTGCCACTATTACCCAATGCCAAACCAGTAAAGCAGAAGTTACACAAAATGCATCCACAGGTCACTCTATTGGTCATGGCTGAATTAAAGAAACTTCTAGATGTTGGATTCATATGGTCTATTGATTATGCTGAATGGATATGTAAGCTGGTGCCAGTAACAAATCCAAATGGGTTGATTCACTTTTGTACATATTTTAGAGACCTAAATAAGGCATGCCCAAAAGATGACTTTCCTTTACTGAATATTGATATCATAGTGGACCTCACAGTAGGATATGAGATGTTGTCCCTCATGGATGGTTTCTCTCGCTATAATCAAATTCGTATTACCCCCGAAGACCAGCACAAAATGACATTTACTTGCCCATGGGGTACATACTGTTGGAATTTCATGCCATTCGGTCTCAAAAATACAGGCACCACATATCGAAGGGCTATGACCACAATCTTCCATGACATGAAGCATAAAATAATGGAAGATTATGTTGATGACCTATTGGCTAAATCAGTAACCAGGAAAGATCATCTCAAGGTTTTAGACACAATTTTCAAGAGACTAGAGGAATACAAAGTCTGACTAAACCCTAAGAAATGTGTCTTCGGTGTAACATCAGGTAAACTATTGGGATACATAGTTTCTCGAAGAGGCATTGAGGTCAATCTAGCAAAATTCAAAGCCATCATAGACATGCCTTCTCCCAAAGGAATTAGTGAACTCAGAACTCTACAAGGTAGGGTACAATCTATTCGGTGCTTCATAGCCCAATTGGTTGACAAGTGTCACCCATTCCAATAGCTATTGCGCAAGGGTATCCCCTTTGTGTGGATAGATAAATGTCAAGAAGCCTTTCAAAAAATCAAAAATTACCTATTGCCAATGCCAGTCCTCATGCCTCCCATTCATGGAAAGCCATTGATCCTATACATCTCAACAACTAATTTAGCATTGGGGGCATTACTAGCATAGAACGATCAAGAGGAAAAAAAAAGAGCTATATATTACATCAGCTAGACATTAGTCAGGTATGAACTAAACTATACATCAATTGAATGAGCTTCTCTAGCCGTGGTCTTTGCAGCACATAAGCTAAGACATTATATGTTAAGCCATCAGAGGCAACTAGTAGCAAAGATCGACCCCCTCAAATATTTGTTAAGTCGGGAAGCATTAACAAGACGTCTAGAAAAATGGGTCATGATTTTGAGTGAATATGACATTCAATATGTAGAGAGAAAGGCAATAAAAGGACAAGTCATAGCGGACTAGCTGGCGGACACACCCTTACAAAGTGATCACCCGTTAGTGGCAGATTTTTTAGATGAGTCGATATTCCATACGGAACCTAAGGAACCTTGGCGACTCTACTTTGACAGATCACACACAAATCATGGCTCAGGGACAGGAATCCTATTCATCACCCTTCAAGGAGAGTCCATTCCTAAGTCTTTCTGCATTTCCTTCCCATGCACAAACAATGTGGCAGAATATGGGGCACTAGTTACAGGACTTAGAATGGCAATAAAATGGAAAATTAGAGCACTACATGTCTATGGGGATTCTTAGCTTGTCATCAACCAAGTTAATGATGACTATGACACAAAAGATGAGAAATTGATGCCCTACAAATGGATGGTTGACAGTTTCCAAATGTAATTTCATATGGTAACTTTTGAACAAGTTTTGAGAGCACACAACAAGGAAGCAGATGCAATGTCTACATTAGGCTCTCTCCTTGACATACCAAGCAATCTGCCTCAGCTGGAATTCCTCATAGAGCAATTGTTGGTCCTTGCCTATGACATTCTGGATTCAGAGATGGTCTGCAAACTTGTTGGTCCCGACTCTCCCTGGTACTAGGATATTTATGACTACCTTAAGTCTCAAACCCTTCCACCTAATCTGTCCAATAACTAGAGGAAGTACTTTATCCGAAAAGCTGCAAGGTATTCCATCGTCAGTGACACCCTTTACCACCGTAGCTATGACGACACCCTCCTTAGATGTCTTGACACCAATGAAGCATGCACAACCTTATATGAAGTACATGACGGTATATGTAGGTCTCATTCGAGTGGTCCTACTCTAGCCAAGAAAGTAATGAGACTTGGGTATTATTGGCCAACCATTGAAAAGGATGTAATAGAATATGTTAGTACTTGTCGCAAATGGCATATTCACAGTGATTTGATCCATGCTCCAGCACAAGAACTTTGGCTGATCACCTCTCCTTGGCCCTTCGCTCAATGGGGACTAGACCTTGTGGGTAAGATTCATTCGACCTCATCGAATGGCCACAAATTCATAATCACCACCACTGAGTATTTTATGAAGTGGATTGAAGCCATCCCTCTGACATACATAACCAACAAGAAAATATCCAAGTTCATTCTTAACTACATCATTTTCTGGTATGGCCTTTCAGAATCCATCATCACTTACAATGGACATCCATTCAAAAAACAAGATGTTCATGAGTTATGTGAGCGATTTCACATCCAACACCATTTTTCATCTTCGTATTACCCACAAGGAAATGGTCAAGCTGAGGCATCAAATAAAACCATTGTTCAAATCCTCAAAAAGATTGTCAATGACACTGGCTGTGACTGGCATATACAACTCAACCCTACTCTGTGGGCTTTCTGCTCTAGCATTTGTATGCCTACAAGAGCCACTCCATTTTCCCTGGTCTTTGGAGCTAAGGCCATCTTTCCCATTGAGGTTGAAATTCCTTCGTTATGAGTCTCCTTGAAATGTTTAACTGATGATGAGAAGTATAGACAATCGTACCTACACAAGCTGGAGATGCTAGAGGAAAGAAGGAAAAATTCCCTGAACCATCTACAAGCATATCAGAACTGTCTCTGTTGCAGTTACAACAAGAAGGTTATGGTCAAGAATTTTAATATTGGTGACTTAGTCCTCATGCAGAACCCTAAGAACCAGGCTGACAGAGAAAAGCCAGGAAAGTTTGAACCAAACTGGTTGGGTCCTTATGTCATCGCATTTTCTTTTGGTTCTGGAGCCTATCAGTTGGTGACTCCAGATGGGGAACAACTGACAGAGCCTATCAATAGTTTACATCTCCGTAAGTTCTACGCATAGCATCAGGAGATCAAGCTGAAAACTATAAAGAAAAATAAGAAAAATGACAAAAATAGTAAAAAAAATAATTTGTCCAATAGTGAAAACCTGGCAAATAGGCACTTTGGATAAGTACCATGGTGAAAACCTGGCAAACAGGCACCATGCGTAATCAGTCATTACTCTGCCATCTACTATCACTTTGTCTGATATGGCCTAGGATGAAATACATTTTCCGTCACCACCACATTATACCCTTCCTTTCATGGTTGATAAATGGTTGACATCAAGTCCTATTGACTATCCATCTGGTACACCAGCAACATCCCTTTCATGTCCCTTAAAATTGGCTAAGTCTTGGACATGACTGGGGGCAAAAATTTTATCATGTAACTGTAGTGGATGTCACACATGGTTTCGGAAATTGGAAAAAATTCCTAAAAAAAGAAAAAAACATGGCAAAAAGTCCTAAAAAAAGATAAAAACATGGCAAAAAGTCCTAAAAAAAGACAAAAACATGGCAAAAAGTCCTAAAAAAGACAAAAACATGGCAAAAAGTCCTTAAAAAAGAACAAAAACATTGCAAAAAAGTCCTAAAAAAGAGACCAAAAACATCACAAAAAGTCTTGAAAAAAGACCAAAAACATCGCAAAATGACCTAACGAAACAACTAAAAACTCAAAAACGTCTTGAAAAAAACCACAAAAAACATCAAACTGCTCAAAAACACAAAAATAGAGTCATTCTATGACAAATCAATCAATCAAGTCATTGTCATGTTCGAACTACATTGTCTCTATGCATTTTCTAGGTAGGAAAGACTCATATTTGAGTCCCAGAGACATTAGGTTAGTCCTTTTAGGTTTATCAAAATAAAATCATGGCACAATCTTTGATCATCAAGGAAAAGTCATTGATCATGTCAAACAACAAGGTCTCTAAATACATGTCGTAGGCAAGGCCATCTGTCGATGAGCCCCTAAGGCCGCACTAGGTTAGTCCATTAGGGTACATGGCATCACACTGGCACACACATCAAAATATCTTCAAGTCAAAGTGAATCATTCCCAAGCAGATAAACTCCTAAAATAAATTATGGCAATCATTTTTTTCAAATATGACAATCTCATCAGTGTGTCAATCATATCATCATGACAATATCAACATATGGTCAACACAAGTCAAACTTAGTCAAAACAAGTCAACTCTTGGTTAGCCTTCAGATGTGTCCTTCTGAAAGATAACCTCAGTCATTCATGCCTTAGGATGTGTCCTTCCTAGGCATCATCACTGTCATTTGACATTTTGAGAGATCCTCTTGACATATAAGGATCACACCTCTTGACATTAGTATTCTTCAGATATGTCCTTCTGAAGAACCAACTCTGTCATTTATGCCTTAGGATGTGTCCTTCCTAGGCATCACCATCATTTCGAGGGACCCCTTTCAACATTTAGGGATCAATCCTCTCGATGTCAACATTATTTAGGATGTCTCCTTCCTAAATTCGACAATCTTCGATATTCTTCATCTTGGCATCGTCAAAACTTTAACACCTCTACATCTTGACATCATCAAACATGAGATTTTGACATTAAAACAATGGATATCTAGAAGCACTTGGCAAACACTTGGCACTTGTCTTTTGGATTTTTATCATGTTATTAGTTTTTTAGCGAGATTCCAATAACAGGATTTAGAGAAGCAGTGATGTATCATGACGATTGACACACATGATTACTAGTTTCTCAATGAGGCCCTGATTCAGGGATTTAGAAAAATAACGATGTATCATGATAAGGGCTCTGTGTTATATTTTGGCAATCATGTCGCTAGTTTCTCAAGGATGTACTAGAAACAGGATTTAGAGAAGCAATGATGTTTCATGAATTGTCCTTGTCCTTTTATGCTTATGGTTGATTATGACAAAAAGATTGGGGCAATTACACTCTAGTATGAGTCATGATCATCCTTGTCTATGACTGCTTGTCTTATGCGATCGTACAACCTTGCACACCTTGATCTATGTCATATCACGGTTTTTGTTGGCTATTACAACAGTTTGCCTAATGATGATTAAGAGCAATAAATATTAAATTCCTATGGTAAAGTTTTGAAGGATTTGGTCTAGGAACTAACATGCATCTCCTTTGGTCTGGGCATCTTCTCTCATCAGTTTGGTCATCTTCTCTCATCCATCTCATGATGATATCCTATGACATGCAAAAACATGAGTGCATACATGATCATATAAAAATTGAATTAGGCCCATACATACATTATCCATAGCATTAAATCATATACATAATTATAAACATTGCATTAACATAATCATCAACATTACATCCATTTAATAAATACATTATGCATATCATTATCATCATCATCACATATAAATAACCATTGCATCATCATGGCATCATAATCATAAGTAACCATCACAGGACATACATGATACATCATAAATCAACAATATACATAAAGCATCACATCACATATATCATAATGAATGAATCAAAGAACATCACATAACACACATGTAGGCTGCATCAAAATTGCATCATCATATAATAACATCTCAAAAATGTACAATGTCATAGGATAAAGTCAAGAGATATCCCAAAAATGGAGATCATAGGCTCAATAATATATAGATAATGTGTCATAACATGGAAACAAATACGGAAAACATGCCCCTAGGGTAGACTCTCATCATCCCCTCATAGCAAAGAGTGTGGTGGCTAGAGCTCTGTGATGGGCATTGAAATGATGGGTGGACCTGTAGCAACCTCTTCCTGTGTAACCAATGGAACTGACACTGATGGCATCATCTCCATGGTAATGGACACTTGTGATGTCACTGCGGTCTGACTCTAAGAGACTGAAGGATCTACCACTAGCTACTGCCTCTGTACCAACCTCTACACTGAACTAGTAGACCTATTACTATGGCTCGAATGGTGACTCGAGGAATTCCTACGTGAGTGGTAGGACCTATGCCCTGATGAATGCCCTAAGGAGGCAGATCCTCCTACACTGGTGTGACTCCGGCTACCACTGGCACTCCTTGATCTATGTCCATTGCCTATCCTTGTCTGTGAGCATGACAGTGTCAGATCTCATCACTCAGGAGGCACCTCTTGCTTGTATAATGTCCTATATTGTCCCAACCTCGTGCTCACCCTGGACAACTCACGAGAAATATCCCCAGAGGGCCCTGTGCATAATGTCGTAAACTCTGTACACCACTGAGCTGAGTCCTACTGACGGATCACTGCCTAATCTCACTCTACCTGAGCCACCTCTAGCTCTGACTATAGTGCTCTGACCTGTGCCATGCTCTCATCCAGCCTCCTCTATAGATCGGCCACCCTCTGATCAGTTGTGGCATCCTGGGGCAATCTCAAGGAGGATGGTATCTCATCCTCTCCCTCCATCAGCCATCTGAGGAGTCTCTCAGCCTCGTCCATGGCATCATCCTCATCATCGTCATCCTCTGCCACATCCTCTCCACCGACTCCCTCATCTCTAGGCACATCCTCCTCCTATCTAGTCTTCTCCACCCCCACATCCTCCTCCTGTCTGGCCTCTGCCACCTCCACATCCTCCTCTTGTCTCTCCTCCTCTCCCTCCTACCATGCCTGCTCCTCCTCCTCTGTCTCTCCCTCCTCAGCCACCTCTGGAATAGCATCTAATGCTACTCTCGCCACACATGGGCATACCCTCCTACCCTATCTCTGGCCATCTCTCCTACATCTTCGGCCATCTCCTCCATCATCCCCATCACCTCCGTCATCTCCACCTTGGCCTCCATCCCTGCCTGCATCTCGACCTCCATCTCCCCCCTTGCCTCCATCCCTCCCCTAACCTCTGACTTTGTCACCACCTCTTCCTCCTATCTTGGCCCT
Organism: Sequoia sempervirens; assembly: GCA_007258455.2. Lineage (NCBI taxonomy): Eukaryota > Viridiplantae > Streptophyta > Pinopsida > Cupressales > Cupressaceae > Sequoia > Sequoia sempervirens. The sequence continues at coordinate 27,381,712 of VDFB02252616.1, forward strand.
CGACACACATGGTATGACTGACCTCCTATCCACAAGTGCTGGTCCATTAGGATTTTTTAGTGGCATTGGTCTATGTGCCTGACACCGTAGGTCATAATCTATAGTGGTCCTGGGATCTGTAATCCCACCTCTCCATCCCCATGGTTGGGCTCCTAGCCCATCAATCTGTTGCTCTGCAAAGGCTACTAGAATGGTTGGCCCCCAAGCATACTCTCTCAAAGATCAAGCGTACTCAGCTGTCGCTACAAGTACACCCTACTACTCTCTAAACTGCCTAAGGACATGCTACAAAAAATACATCTCGATGATCAACTGACTCTGCATGTTCCTGCCAATCAAGTATCAGTAATTTCTACATAGGCTAAGATGGTCCACCTTGTCATCCCACTGTTGGCAGTCTCTATACGACCTACAAATAAATGACACCATCGTGTCAATCCGATGTTGCCACCAACCTGTCTCGCCCATCTGGGTCTACTGTAAAGTACTATCATAATAATAGACATAGGGCATCCCCTTGGCCAACTATGGTCTCTAAATCGATGGACGAAATGTGGCTATGTGCTCCTAGGCCCAAATCATCATCAGGGTGGTACCATAAGATATACTCTCTGCTCTCGAGTAGATGACCTCATGTAGCTAGTGGTAGAATGTACCCAATAAACATGGGTCCCAAGCATAAACTGTCATGTCTTGCCTCATCCCAACTAAGACATCTCCCCAACCAATAGGGAACCCATGTCCTCGATGGTCAAGAATCAAAATACCGACAATAAGTGTCGCTAGGAATGCATCAAAATGAGCATAGTGCTCTGCCGTGAACTCCCATCAGATCTCATATCCTTGGATGTCGAGTCTTGCACTCTCATCTTGATAGTACGCCAATAAACATGGGCCCCAAGCATAAACTATCCTATCCCACCTCATCCCAACCAAGACATCTCCCCAACCAATAGGGAACCCATGTCCCCGATGGTCAAGAATCAAAATACTGACAATAACTATCGCTAGGAATGCATCAAAATGAGCATAGTGCTCTGCCATGAACTCCCATCGGATCTCATATCCTTGGATGCTGAATCTTGCACTCTCATCTTGATAGTACGCCCTGAAAATCTACTCACCATGGAAAGGGTCGTAGATGATCCTCTCTCCTTAGATCGGCACTCGTAGAATGTGGTACACATCCTCCAGTGTGATGGTCACCTCACCCATCGGCAGGTGGAAAGAACATGTCTCTGAATGCCAACGCTCACATAATGTAGTCAGCAGTCTCGTATTTGCTCAAATAGCGGGCATATAGGCGACATAGAACAAACCTAGTGACATCAATCATCACCACTCTCGCGAGCTTAGCTAATCAACAAATTAAAATGTTGTCGGTTTGCTCTCTCATGTATAAATCGGGGCAAGATGTCTCTGCACAAAGCCAAACAATGTGTCAGTACCTTCTAGACAATTGTCAAGTATGATCAGAACCATTTTATATTCAAAGAGCATCAAAATCAGCCCTAGTCAAAGTCAAAGTCAAATGCGTTGCATTGACTGCAAATGCATTGCAAAACATCGAATGTGTTGTTTCATACTTCAAATGCATTATAACATGGCAATTGAATCTCTCAGTTGCTCAAATGCATCGCATCAAATCACTTGCAGCACATTAACTGACACATGCAAAGCTACATTCGAATGTATCTCTCAAACAAACGATTGCATCACAACATAACAATTGCGGCATTCTAACTATGAAATGTGGCTCAAAAAGGCGAATGCATCACAATTTTTGTCAAATGCATTGCAAAATATTAGCCTGCCCTAAATTACCCTTGCACTTGCATCGCGACACATCAAATGCGTCGAACGCAAAGGCGAATGTGACTTACATGAACGTATATGCGTCGCGGTGTATTTGTTGTTCGCCCTAGAAACCTAATTTTGACACGTAAAACAAAAAAATTATAAGGTGGGTTAGGGGTACATACCATTGGCTTTGAGCCCTCTGGCTGCCTAAAGGCCCACATGATCTAGCCGTGATGCTCTATCACTAGAATCACCATCCTCGCTGCACTCCTTTTTACTCTGCCCTCTCAAAATTTTCAATGTGAATAGTGAGAATGAATTGACTTTTACCCCTTTGTCAACCTATTTATAAAGTCAAAATAACATTTGTCAACTAGGTTATTACTAGAGGCTCATTTGACCAACTTTGACCACCCCATTGGCTACATTGAACATGTCAGAATCCGAAACCGCCCGCACCATCATTTTTCTAGTCATCAAATTGACTTATCGGGACCCTTTACAAATTTTTCTACCGCTGAACCAAAATTTGAAAAATTTCCCGAGGGGGCATTGATACTCTACACCTTCACTGAGGCATGGCTTTGACTTATTTTCTTTGTCACAATGTGACATGCTACATTATGACAAAGAGGGGAAAAATGTAGACACTTAAAAATGACCTAGGCCTACAAGCTCTATTTTACCACTTTCATCCTAGCATAATTATGACATTTAATTATGTCTTTGGTCCACATTCGATTGTTAATTAAATAATTCATAATTATTTAATTAATTCATGTCCTTTTATTCTTCATGATTATTAAATAAATAAATTTTATTTATTTATTAAATACGTCATTAATTGTCTAAGTCTTCCCTTAATTAAATAAATTTCTTAATTTATTTAATCACCCTTCTTCAGTCATTTCTTCCTGATTATTAAATAAATAAGTTTTATTTATTTATTTAATATGTCTCTAATTGTCATAATTACATAATTGATTAATTTATTTAATTATTGATCATATCTGCTAAATTAAATAATTATCTTTAATTATTTAATTGTCAAAATTAATATTCCTCTCATTTTAAATAAATGAAATTATTTAAAATGTCATCTCAATGTTAACTGACAGTCCATTTTGGTAAATAAATGGAAAATCAATTATTTATTATTTCACAAAATCCATATTCAAAATGGTAACTAATCTTCTAAAAATCAAGTAATCAGGCAGATTCTTGATTTGCCAAATTTGATCTTCAGTTCATCTCTTATCTTCTTGATTTTTTGAATTTCACAAATCAGGTAGTCTTTATCTTCTTTATTTTCGAAAAATCTTTATTTTTCTAATTAATTATCTCATTTATTCTCCATCGCCGATTTGATTCTCTTAGATGACATCTTGACCACTCGTTTAAGGATTTTTCCCTAACTTTGATTAGGGATTATCAAATTTAATCTCGTCCTCTGATTTTAGGTCTCTGTCAAAAGTCGATCTCGTCCGTCCATTTAAAATGGCATTTTCTATAAAATGCTATTTTGCTCTCATTTTTAGATTACTCACTGACATACTTAGATATTTCATAGAAATTGCTACATTTATTATCATACTTCATTAAGTTTTGGGCATATTTAGGCATAGACATAGACTTGGATCAAATCCTTCAAAGCTTGGTGTAGGACTTAGACTTTTATTTCTAGATTGCTTGCACGTCGAATTTGAGGGCAACACATCAACGAGCAAGTTAGAAGGTGTTACAAAGGTGAATCATGGAGGTCTCAGTAATTAGTTGGTATAATCATTTTGTTTATGTTTACTTCCATTGTACTTTGTAATTTCTTTGGGTTTCTTAATTTGTATTGATTTGCTAACCATAATCTAACCTGAAAATTAACCCTTAGTTACACAAGGCCTTCAAGATTGGATGAGCTCTATGAGCCACTCTAGCTCCAGTATCTTTTGATGAGCACCAACACTATGCCGTAATGAGTCTAGTAGTCATAAGCCTCACTAAACGTATTATGTTATGTCACACCAAATTTTGTTACCATGGTGATCATGTATATAAACTTTATTATCTTCTATAAATATATATATGAGAATTTTTTAATGAGTTCTTATTTTGATTAGATTTCAATGTGATATATTAAAAAATCTTAGTAATATTATTTAATAAATATCTCCACAATCTCATGTTACCTAATTAATTTTATTTTTTTTACTTAGATTCAACAATTTATTAAGTGTGACATATTAAACTAGATGCCCTTATGATCTAATTTGAAAATAAAATGCATATAATTTGATCCAATCTAACATAACATGTATTTCATTGAATAGTATTTAAAAGAAACCAATAATTCAAGCAAATGAATGATTACTCTACACAATTCAGACACACCAAATTTTTTTGTCAAGAATGAAGTGAAGCAAAATTCAATAGAAAACCATCTACCTAATCTAACAACATGCTCTAAGGTACATACTATTCAAAAATATTGTTAAGTGTAATACTTGTGTAGATGCCCAACATTGATATGTTCTTTGAGAGGTGAAACATCCATTTCTATTAACTTATAATCTCTAGACTCTAGACCCATAGCTTTCCTCAATTACGTAAGGGGCTAACCAATTCAGGCTAAACTTTCCATACTCTTCCAAAGTGGCATTAGCATTGCACTAGTTTTCATATAATACTAAATCCCCTTTGTTAAATGAATGAGGAATAACATTATCATTGTAACTACGTTGCATTATTTTGGGAATAAGCTTGGAGATGTTTGAGAGCATTTATACGATCTTCATCGAGCATTTCAAGTTGTAACTATTCCCTTTATACGTGTGATCATTAGTAATTCCCTTAAGAGAGATTCTTTAAGAGGGAAATTTTAACTCTAAATGCATTGTTGCATTAGTACCATAAGTAATATTATAGGGCATATTTCCTATGGATGTTTGAATACTTGTGTGATAATCCCACAATGCATAAGATAGCTATGTATGTTAATCCTTGTTATGTTTATTTGTCATTTTTGCAAAATTTTCTTGAGTTTTTTGTTGTTTCTTTTGCTTAACCATTGGATTGTGGGTAATAAGGTGTTGAAAATCTATTGTGAATGTGAAAATTTTCTAAAATTTTCTTCCCTTCATTATTTTTGAATGATGTTTTGTTATATGAAACTAACATAGAAGGAAGACCAAATTGAACAATAAAATTTTCCAAGATGAAATGATAGATTAATTTAGTAGTCATGGAATGAAGAGGGATTTCCTCTATCCATTTGATGAAGTTATTTGTAACCATAATTATAATTGTGTGTCAAAATGGAGAATTATGGGAAAATTTTCCAATGAGATCCAAAGCCCATACCAAAAATGGCCAAATAGGAACTTGAGCACAAAGTTCCAAAGTAGGAGCATGAATCAAATTATTATGTCCTTGATATTTATGAAATTTTTTAACATGATAAAAACACTTTTTTTACATATTTCACCAATAGTATCATATGTTGATTAGATTCTAAACTAATGATCTTCCCCAAAAATAGTCACCACAAGCACCTACATGAGCTTCTTCGAGAGCTATAAGAATTTCAAATTGTTTAAGACATGTAAGAAAAAGACCATCAAAGGATCACCTATATAATACATCATCTAGGATTATATATTGATTTTTGAGTTTTTGAATATGAGTTCTAGTGCTCTTAGTAGTTGATTTGGGAAAGGTTACTTATTTTAAATGATTAAATATCGATGCATACCATTCACTATAGACTTTCATATTGACAACCAGTGTCTCTTTCACCATTTCATCTATTGAAAGTTTTGAGAGAATATGAACAATAAAGATGGAATCCTTGGAAGGTTCTTTTAGAGAGATAAGAGAAGCAACACTTTGCATTACATTTTCATGTCGATTATCCTCTCATGGAACACTGTCAATGGTGTAATATTCAAAACGTTCTAGCAATATCATTGTGAGATTTTTATATTAGGATAACTAGTCATGTTTTGCTTGATAAGACCCATTAATCTACTTAATTACTAATTTGGAATCATTGAATAAACAAATTTCTTGAACAACAAAGGATAAGGCTGCACATATTCCAAAAATAAGGGCCTCATATTCTATAGTGTTATTTTTACATAGAAAATTTAGCCGATAGGATAAGGGAATTGGATTTCCTGATGGTGGAATCAATATAACTCCTTCTAGATCTAGTTCAACACTTAGAACAATCAAAATATAGCTCCCATGTTTCATTATCATCTATTCTCAACTAATCCTCATCTGGGAATGAGTCATGATTAGGAAAAGCTAATGGTGAAGGGGCATCAACTAGGTGGTCGATCAATGCTTGGCATTTGATTTCTTTTTGAGGAACAAACTTAAGGTCAAATTTAGTTAGCATAACCCATTTATCCAAGCATCTCGATAAGTCTATTTCATAAAAAAAAGGTGTTTTAAAGGATCAAATTTCATGACAACATGTACTTTTTCATTTAATAAATAACATCTTAATTGATTAGTAGCAAACACAAGAGACAAACATTGTTTCTCTATTGTTGTGTATCCAAATTCATAACCAATCAATGTTTGACTAATGTAGTAAACAAGATGTTCTTTACCATTCTCATCTTGTTGAGCCAATAATGCACCTAGAGCAAGGGTTGATGTTGATATATAAAGGATGAATGGTTTTCCTTGGACAACATGTTATAATATGAGAGTATTAGCTAGATATTGTTTCAAACTTTCAAAATATTTTTGACGACACTTATTCCATCTAAGTTATGCTTCCTTCTTAAGGATGTGAGTAAAAGGAAGAGTCTAACTACTAATGATGCAATGAAATGATGAATAGCTTAAATCTTACAAGTTGTAAGCTACAAAATTGAGAAATTTTTTGAGGAGGTGGCATGTTTCTTATTGCATCAATCCTTTTTGTTTCTACCTCAATACATCTATGTAACACTATGAAACCCAAAAAAAATCCAATATCCACAAAAAAAACATATTTCTTTGGATTTAACCTCATATGTACTTATAAATTCTTTCAAATATTTTTCAAAGGGTTTTAACATATTCTTGACAAGTTATAGATTATACCAAAATATAATAAACATAGTCTTCCAAGACATTGTGTATGAAATAATGAAATATTAATGTGGGTGAGTGCAAGATCATGGGAGTGTAAAAAGTGGTGATATGACCAAAAAGGAGTTGACACCTTTTTCTTTATTTGAATTTGATGAAACAAAAGGGGCTTATTGAGAAAATTGTTAGATTTCAACCAATATAAGATATATCTTAATTTGAATTTCATATATAATTATTATTGATTTTCTACTTGCATTATTACTAAAGTCCTAATTGATAGGAAAATTGAAAAATATCTATAATTCTCAAAATATTTCACATAATCTGAAAGATGTAACAAATTCTATGCTTTCCATACTATAGGATAAAATTAAAAAAAAAAGAATTTCATAAATTTTTGACCAAGTTATAGTGGTCAGACAAAAAAGTTTTTTTTTTTTTTTAAAGTTCTAATAAAAAATTTATAACTAATTATTTAATTGTAAAAAAATTATAAAAATGAAACACATCTGAGTATGCGTCCTCTACTTATATTGAAAGTTTGAAAAAATTAAATGATCTTTTACTTGTACTTAGGTTGGTCAGACACACAACTTCTTTTTATTTTCCTAAAAACTTAGTACTATTGGATTAAAATTCCAAATTTTCACCAAATAGATTTTTCTTTTTTTCTAAAAAGGACTAGTATCTTAGAAACTACATTCAATTTGATAAAAAAAATTCTCTTACAAGTTTTTCAAATTATGTTAATAACCTATTCAATTTTTTATGTCAAGGTTCCTAACTCTATTTTTTTAAATTTTCATTGCCACGTAAGGGCCTAGTTTAGACCCCCATGATCCTACAATGACCCATGTCATAGCTCCTTGATATGTTTCTCTAGAATTTTTCAATCTAGAAGGAATAATAACCTAACAAAATGTTCCCTAAGGTGTAGTAAAATTTGTCTTATATTGATTTTGGGCATTAATAAAGATTTGATTATATCCTGAAAATCCATCCATGAATGATAATAAGGCATGTGTCGTGGTTGAATCCACTATTATGTAAATATTAGAAATGGAAATTCATCTTTTAAAGATGCTTTATTATGATCATTAAAATTCATACACATCTTGATACAATTATCATTTTTTTTCACTTCTACAATGTTGGATATCCAAGGTGAATAATCAATAGGGTGGATGAATCCCACATCTAAGAGATTTTCAATTTAAGCCTTAACCAATAAATCTATCTCAAGATTAATCTTGTGTAGATTTTTTCTTATCATTTTTGCATCATTGTCAAGGATAATGTTGTGCATAACTATCATAGGATCAGTACCTAACATATCTCAATAAGTCCAAGAAAAAATCTTAGGAAATTCATGTAGTAAAATTGCATGATCTTCTTGTTCATCATCATGAATAAAATTTCCTATTTGAATCATTTCCTCTTGATTAGATTTATCCACTTGTATGTTTATAGTATCTCCCACAAGTAATGCATTTTGACTTGGAATCTCAAGGATTTGTTTATTTTCGTCTTGTTCAATATCACTTGATTTGATTTCTTCTCCAAAGAATCCCTTAGTATCTAAACAATAAGGTGAATATTTTATTGTGACGGTGATTTGATATATATATCATAAAATCCCAAAAATTCTACCAAAGACTCATCATTTTTAAATTTATCCATTAAAATTTCATTACTTGTGGTGTTTATTAATTTATGATTCATCAATTTGAGGGTTGTTTTAGAAGAGTCTTACATGATAACATTGATATTAAGTGAAGGCCTTTTTGATGCTTTAATTATCCTTGAAGGACAATATACAAGACCTCTTGTTGTTTCTTGTATGTTGGGATCTATGGGAACTCTAATGCCTTTCTCTTTCACTCCACATCCTTTTCCATTATAACCAAATTATTTTAATAGTTCATATCCTTTTCCATAAAAAGCTTCCATTTCTTTCGAAGATGGAGGTTTCTCATGATCTATCCCATCATAGGTGGATGCGTAGGTTGTATCTTCTTCTTTACTAGAAGTTGTGGATTCAAATGCTTTTGATGACTCTACTATAGATTGTGTTGATATCTCATTTATTTATTTTCCTTTTTCAGATTTCATTTTTTTGATTTTGTATTCGCCCATAAAGGTAGGTGTGAAATTTAATGAACTCCAATATCTTCTAACAATTTTGATATTGAAAAAAGGCACTCATCTTTGTCTTCTTCTTACAAAGGTTCCACTTTTGAACTAGGTATCAATATCTTCAAAGGAATTTCCATTCCTTTATCAATTTGTAAATAATTTTCTGATTTTCAATCAAATTTCATTGTTTAAACCTTATTGTTATAAATGTACTTTAGCATATAGTGTACATTGAAGTCACAACATTCATTTCATGAATGCATGTTCTACCCAAGAGGAGATTATATAAAATTTCATGGGGCATGACATGGATAGGATATTGTAAAGTAACCTTACCAAATTTAACAAGTAATGTTATCACTCATTATCAAAACCACAAATAGACAAAGATTATGGTTGAATCTTAGTCTTTTTTGCTCCAATTTTACCCAAAAAGATTGAAAATACAAACATTGAGTGTTGAACCATTATCAACAAGAGTAAGCTTAATCTAAAACTTGTTAATAATAGCCACTATCATTAAAGCATCTTTTTTTGTGTGTTTCTAATGGGGGTAGCTCACTTTGATGAAAAAATATCCACTTTGACTTGAGTTCATACTTTGAATTAAAGCTATTACATCATTTAGTAGTACACTAGGGGGAACCACAAATTTTTCCAAATAATTTTGGAGGAAACCATGATAAGTAGATGATGTTTGAATGAGATCCCATAAAGAAATATTAGTAGGAGTATTGTAGAGTTGTTCCACAAGATCATACTCCTTTCCACTATGCAAAGGTAAGTGATGGGCACTAGGAAAGATTGGTTAGGGAAGCAGCATTGGTGTAGGGATAACTTGAGTTTGTCTTGGTTCCATAATATTCATTTTATTATATATATGATTATTGGTATTATAACTTGGTTGCTATGAACATGGTTTCTAGTGATTTTTTTTGTGAAACATAAGATATTTCCTTGAGGTTTTTGTTTGTTTCAAGGTGGTCCTATGATATGAATAGGTTTGGTTTCCACTTGGGGTTGTTGTGAAGGTGGGTAAATAATGATTTGAGGAGTAATTTCATTAACCTCTCATTGTTGTGTTGTGTTATTAAAATCCTTAGTGGATGATATTAATGAGATTAAGTCCTTAAGGGATTCTTCTAACATATGAAAGTCATCATAACTAAAGGGATTGAGGGATATATGAAAATGTAGAAAGAGATCTAACATAATCAGATTACTATGCTTTCTCCCTATTTAATCATTAATTTTTAATGTATTATTTAAGGTTTGATTGTTAAATATTTTTGCATACTCTAAGATTTTGAATTCTTGCAAAATAAAATATAATCTACTTACAATATGCAATGATTCAAAAAATTCAATAAATTGTCCTACACATCTACAACTAATTAATTCTAAAATGTAAACCTCTTTCATTTTTCTTAACAATCGATGTAAGATGACAACTTTATGTAACATACCATAACACTATTCCATAATTTCAAAACTAATATTTACTAGTGGAAATATAATTCAAACACAATCATAGAAATTTATACAAAATTTTGAAAAATCACTATTACAAGGACTAGTTCACCCAGCTGTGAATGAGTCTTTGTACAAGGCTCCGAAAAATTAAAAGTTGAGTGTCTAAGTTACTATTTATGATAGCTATTTTTGGTTGCAAAGTAATTGATGCAGGAGCATCCAGTGGTGTAAGGGAAATCTTGCATCACACAAAAATAGTTAAATTTCAAGTTTCTCATTTTTTAGATGTTTTTACATTTTTGGATACCCTTTTTGTCATACCGAAATTCCTAATTTATGGTTTTTATTTTCTATTCCTGGGTTGAAATATATTGCAGTTTTAGTTTCCCAGATTTGCACCTGAAAATCTTCTGAGTTAGATTTGAGGCACTTAGATTTCTTGGATCAGCCCCAAAACTTTCCAAAATTAGTGTAGCTAATTATGAGCGTGTTCTTGACTTCGAGACCTTTCCAATGGTTCAAACGGTTCACAAATGGGAGCCCCAGATCAAAAGTTATGGCCCCGGGAAGTTGGCGCACTTTCCAGAAGATACAATTGCAAATGCTCTTTTGAAATTTGAACTTCATGTTGTAAATTTTCGGTGCCAAACCACCTAAACTCAAATTTGAATGTTGTTTTGGCTCCAAACTTAAGAGGAGCTCTATTTATGGGCGGGTTTCTAATTTTTGGGTAACTTTATGGGGACAAACTCGCATATTGCGAAAGGGTTATTCTGTAGCTTTCTATAACTTGCATGTGTTGTAGAACTTGGTAATTTGAGATCCTTTGCATGTAAGAAGCTCCATTTTTTGAATAATAAAATTATTCTCTTATTTGTGGGTTATTTTCTAAGTCTCAGGCTGCGCCCTCATCAAGTGGTATTAGAGCGGGTTTTCTTGAGCGTGTGGACAGATCACCGATCGTGAGGTAGTTCACACCAGGACTGTAGTTGTGGGTCGAGGTCAAGAATGATGCCTCCAAGAGTGATTCCTGGTAGGCATGGTGGTACTAGAGGTGGTCGAGGTGACAAAAATGCTAGTGGAAGAGATGCACTGGCAGCCCTCCAGAGACAGATTGATGCGTTACAAGAGCAGTTGAGAAGAGGGTTAAACCCGAGGGAGGAAAGTGAGGATGAAGGAGAGGAAGAAGGTTCAAATGTAGAAGAGGAAGAAGAAGCAATTGATCAAGACCAAATGAGGCTAATAAGGGTCATTTCGAAGATTAGGAAAAGACCTAGAGTAGAAGTCCCCAGCCATTCTGGAAGTCTAAACCCGGAAGAGTTGATCGACTAGGATCAACGAGCTAGAAGAATATTTTGAGTATGAGGAAATAGAGGACCCAGATCGGGTTGATTTTGCGAAAATGAAGCTAAAGGGCCATGCCAGATTTAGTGGAAAGAGGTCCAATTGGAAAGAAATCGAAGATGAAAAGGAAAGATCACCAGATGGGATCTCATGGTAGAGAAACTAAAGAAGCAGTTCATACTAGTGGACTACGAGTTAGATCTGTTGAATAAATTGCAAGGGTTGAAGCAAGGAAGCAGATTTGTGAAAGAATATACTGAATATTTTCATAAGATAATCATCGAACGGGTCACACAGAGGTCAATAAGGAGAAGGTAGCCCGATATCTTAATGGGTTATGACCGAGCATCTTCAGGAGGAGTTAAGCCTAGTCAGTGACCACCATTGAGGATGTGTATCAGTTTGCTTTTAAGGTGGAAGAGAAGCTAAAAAAAAGATTTGATGGCAAGCAAAAAGGATGAGGAGGTCAAAACGGAAGGGGCAATGGAAGACCTTCAGGAAGCCGAAATGATGATGAAAAGAAAAGTGAAGATGTGGGTACCAGTCGAAGCCAAAGAAATGACAACTTCTATCGCCCTCGTGATAAAAATAGTGGTGATCAAAGAGGTAGAGGATGAGGGAGATATGGACAAGGATCTGGAAGAGGTGGTTTCAGAGGAACGTGTTTCCAGTGTGGTGAAGAAAGGCATCGAGCCTATGAATGTCCACAACACCAAGGAAGGGTAGACAAAAGGCCTAAAGGTCATGGAAGGGTTGCACATGCAGATGAGGAGGCCCAATCTAAACATTCTGATGATGCTGAAAGGGGAGAAGCCCTAGTGATTAGGAGAGCCCTGGTGACTGAGGAAAAGGAACCAGAACAAAGGAAGAATATATTTTGTACAAGGTGCAAGTGTGAAGGAAAATGTTGTGATGTCATTATTGATGGTGGGAGCACTGATAATCTAGTGTCGAGAGGAGATGGTCACAAAGTTGAAGCCGAAGAGGGAAAGGCACCCGCATCCGTATCGGATTACCTAGTTGCAGAAAGACCACAAAGTTTTGGTCAATGAGCAGTGCCTAGTAAAGTTCAAGATCGGGAGCTACCATGATGAGGTACTCTATGATATCATCCCCATGGATGCATGTCACATGCTGTTGGGGAGGCCATGGCAGTTCGATAGGCGAGCTATACATGATGGCCATGCAAACACTTACTCTTTGACAAAGGATGGGGTTCCTCACAAGTTGAAACCCCTGAAGGAGACCGAAGAAAATGTATGCAGTAGTGCTAGAATTTGTTATGTAGATGGAAGAAAAATTTTAGAAGGTATGAAGCATGAGCATGTGTGTTATGCATTGATTCCTAGAGTGAGTAAGGAGGGGATAGTGAGAAGGTTCCTAAGAAGTTTCTAGGATGTTGGATGAGTTTTAGACATACCGGATAATGCACCCAGGGTTTAGCACCACAAGGAAGATCACTCATCAGATTGACTTGATTCCTTGAGTCAGTTTGCCAAATAAGGCAGTTCATAGAATGACTCTAGTAGAAAATGAGGAGTTGAACAGACAAGTTCAAGAGTTGTTGAGAAAGGTTTT
>VDFB02252616.1:27395147-27417070 GCA_007258455.2 Sequoia sempervirens
AGTTGTTGAGAAAGGGCTTGATATAGGAGAGTTTGAGTCCATGTGTAATACCTGTAGTACTAGCACCAAAGAAGGATGGGGAGTGGAGGATGTGTACAAATTCTCGAGCCATAAACAAGATAACAATTAAGTATGATTTCCCCACTTGAAGGATGGATGACTGATGAATTTTGTTGAGTGAACTCGATTACTTCACAAATATTGTCCCGAAGAGTGGATATCACGGTCCGAATTTGAGAGAGATGAATGGAAGAAGCGCCTTCAAGACCAAAGAGACTGTATGAGTGGCTAGTCATGCCTTTTGGGCTAACCAATGCAGAGCACATTCATGGGGCTCATGAACGAGGTACTAAAATAATTTCTGGGAAGTTTTGTTATTGTGTATTTAGATGATATTTTGATTTTTAGTAAGACGTTGGATGAGCATCTGATGCATATTCAGAGAGTCTTTGAGAAGTTAAGAGAAGAGAAACTGTTGATTAATCTGAAGAAGTGCAATTTTGTGAAGAGGGAGCTAGTGTACTTGGGGTTTGTTGTCTCAGCAAAAGGTCTCAAGATGGACCTAGAGAAGGTGAAGGCTATTCAGGAATGGCCTACCCCAAGAACTAGTACCAAGGTGAGATCTTTCTATGGTTTGGCTAGTTTTTATAGAAAGTTCATTAGAAACTTCAGTAGTATTTGTGGACCCCTGACTGAAACAATGAGAGGGGATAGAAAAGAATTCAAGTGGAGCAGTGGAGCAGCAAAAAGTTTTGAACTATTGAAGCAAAAGGTGACAAAGCAACCTATTCTATCCCTCCCAAATTTCAACAAGGTGTTTGAGGTGGATTGTGATGCCAGTGGTTGTGCCATTGGAGCAGTGTTGATTCAAGAAGGTAAGCCCATTGCCTATTTTAGTGAAAAGTTAAATGATGCGAAGAGAAAGTATTCTGTATATGATCAAGACTTTTATGCAATAGTTCAAGCATTAAAGAAATGGAGACATTATCTGTTTCTAAAGGAATTTGTTCCATATACTGATCATCAGGCCTTGCAGTACCTAAATAGTCAGGAAAAATTAAATCAGAGGCATATGAAATGGGTAGAGTTTTTGCAGAGTTATACCTTTGTTTTGAAACATAGAAGTGGGAAGTCAAATAGGGTTGTAGATGCCTTAAGTAGGAGGCATACATTGATGACAAAGATGCAGATTGAAGTGGTTGGATTCAATGAACTCAAGACATTGTATGCAGAAGATCCTAATTTTGCAGAGGCTTGGAAAGCTTGGAAGGAACCTGTTATAGTGGACAGACAAGGTGGTTGGATTTCATAATCTAGGATGGCATGTTTTTAAGGGAAGTCAATTGTGTATCCTGAGGAGTTCCATGAGGGAGAACCTAATAAAGGAGAAGCATAGTGGAGGAATGGAAGGACATTTGGTCGGGATAAGACCATTGCCATTATCAGCGAGCATTATTATTGGCCTCAGTTGTCATAGGATGTGAAGAAGTTTGTACAAAGTTGTAGGGTATGTCAGATGGCTAAAGGAGTGAGCCAGAATACAGGCTTATATCAACCCTTACCTATACCAGAGAGGCCATGGGAGGATATAAGTATGGACTTTGTTCTTGGTTTGCCAAGGACACAATGAGGGAATGATTCAGTCTTTGTGGTGGTTGATAGGTTTTCGAAGATGGCACATTTCATTCCATGTCAGAAGACCCATGATGCAATCCACATTACTGACTTGTTCTTCAAAGAGATGGTGAGGCTACATGGTCTGCCAAAGAGTATTGTTTCAGATTGTGACACCAAATTTGTGGGGTACTTTTGGAGGACCTTGTGGAAGAAGCTAAAGACATAGTTGAAGTTCAGTTCTGCACACCATCCACAAACAGACGGGTAGACAAAGGTTGTTAACAGGAGTCTAGGTAACCTACTAAGATGTTTGGTAGGAGATAAACCCAAGGGGTGGGACTTGATCTTACCCCAGGAAAAATTTTCTTACAACAATTATGTCAATAGAAGCACTGGTAGATCACCATTCCAGATTTTGTATGGAGGTAGGCCCAGAACAGCTCCAGAATTGAGGAAGATGGACCAAGAGAAGAAAATGTTGAAGCTGAAGATTTTGCAGAACACATCAAGGATATACATAAGAAGGTAAGAGAACATATTAACAAGATGAATATGCAGTATAAGGCTAAGGCAGATTAGAAGAGGAGGTATAAGGAGTTTCAGATTGGTGATGAAGTGATGGTCCACTTGAGGAAAGAAAGGTTTCTAGTGGGAACATATAGCAAATTGAAGATGAAGAAGTTTGGTCCCTGTAAAATTTTGAAGAGGCATGATTCAGGGAATGCATATGAGGTAGAGTTGCCAGATGGATTCAACATTTCCCATGTGTGCAAAATTTTAGATTTGATAGAGTATCATGAAGGTGGCGCAGAGGAAGTACCAACGATGGAACAGTGTGGGATTCCTACACCTACTTTAGAAAAGGAGGAGATTGAAGAAATCCTGGATAGTCATGTGGGAAGGAGAACTAGGAACAAGCAGTATGAAGAATATCTGGTGAAATGGAAAGGAAGGCCTGTTGAAGATTCATCCTAGTTGCCTAAGGTAGAGGTCAACCATTTGGGTTTTCCTCCACCATCTGAGACGTGACAGGGTCACTTCTCAAATTACCCTGGGTGTCTGATGCAGGAGCATCCAGTGGTGTAAGGGAAATCTTGCATCACCCAAAAATAGTTAAATTTCAAGCTTCTTAATTTTTAGATGTTTTTACATTTTTGCATACCCTTTTTCGTCATACTAAAATTCCCAATTTACGGTTTTTATTTTCTATTTTTGGGTTGAAAGATATTGCAGTTTTAGTTTCCTAGATTTGCACCTAAAAATATTTCGAGTTAGATTTGAGGCGCTTAGAGTTCTTAGATCAGCCCCAAAACTTTTCAAAATCGGTGTAGCTGATTCAAGCGCGTTATTGACTTCGAGATCTTTCCAACGGTTCAAACGGTTCGTGAATCAGAGCCTCGAATCAAAAGTTATGGCCCCGAGAAGTTGGCGCACTTTACAGAAGATACAATTGCAAATACTCTTTTGAAATTTGAACTTCATGTTGTAAATTTTTGGCATCAAACCGCCTAAACTCAAATTTGAATGTTGTTTTGGCTCCAAACTTAAGAGTAGCTCTATTTATGGGCGGGTTTCTAATTTTTGGGTAACTTTTTGGGGACAAACTCGCATATTGCGAAAGGGTTATTTTGTAGCTTTCTGTAACTTGCATGTGTTGTAGAACTTGGGGATCTGAGATCCTTTGCATGTAAGAAGCTCCATTTTCTGAATAATAAAATTATTCTCTTATTTGTGGGTTATTTTCTAAGTCTTGGGCTGCGCCCTCATCAGTAATTCTATAGTGGCTATTTTTCTAGATTTTTTTGATGAAATGCAAGTGCAAATGTATGACAATGTATAAACAAAAGTGATGATTTTGAGTGCAATTTCAAATGAAATTCTAATCTAAATGACTAAAACCTAAACTAATGAAAATTATGATGCAAAATTTATGCAATATTTTTGGATTTTTATGAATTTTAATGATGCAAACATGCATGATGTAACCCTAAATGAAGAATGAAAAAAAAATGATGCAAAACCTAGATCTAGGGTTTGAAAGACTTCCAAATTAGAAAATTATGATGTCAAATGTCAAATTCAAAAAAATCAAATATTGGGAAAAGGGAATCCTAGATTCTAAATACAAAGAACCTAGGACATAATGGGCCTCTTCTCAAATTTTCATTAAAATACCAACCACAAACCTAAGAGGTTGACTTTAAACCTCAATTGACCTAGGTTGGTGGATTCTTTAGCACCTTAGGATGATTAGAAATAATTTCAAATAATTAAACTACTTGAACTATATGATGCAATATGTAAAATGCAGATTCCTCGAGATAAGTAGATTGTAAGAACACTTTTCAAGTAGATTTGGGAGATATTAGAGGGCATGTACTTGTCACCAAAAGTTGATTTTGGTATGTGTAGATGGAATGTATTTCTTATAAGTGAATCGGTGTTTGCATGATCCTTTAATCCTATAGTCATTTTTCAACATTTCATTCTTGTACTTGCAAATAGTTGTCTTTAGATATGAACCTATAATAAATCTACAAAATAAAATTGTTTGTTTGTTTGTATGGGGTTTTCCCTTGTTCAAACCCTAGATTTTGTAATTAAACCTTCATAAAAAGATAAATATCTGATAAAATATAGTGTGTGAACTCTAACCTTATGTTTGTATAAGGCTGTTAGGAGCTCAGATATAAAGAAACCTTACTAAGTGTATTATATTATAATTCCTATATGAAAATGACAAGATCCACTTAGGGAGAAGTCAAAACACCCTAAATAGATGTGAAACTCAATGATACCTTGTCATAGGCTACTAGTAGAATGAAGCTTGAAGATGATAAAAATAGGAAATAATTCATTAGGTAGAGCAAAGTGGCCAAATTCATCTCCCAATCCTAGAATCCATCATGTTCTTCTATAGGCATCAACCTTCAATCATGTGAAAATGCTTGATCAAATATGCAAATGGGATTTTGTTGGCATATGGCTTTGATGAGGTCGACTTTGGCTACTTGTGTTGTCATTGATGAAAACTTGAGTCTACAGTTTGATCTGCAGTATCAGTTGTTCTTATACCAGCAGAGAATCTAAGTCTCCTACCAACAGAGAAAGTAAAGAACATGACATTTGGTTGGTATGCTAATCCGACTACATCATCGGATCACTATTTTGAAGTGTGGATCTCCAAGGAACTTTTCTTAGCTCATACACTATTATACTGAAGAAGTTTTATGGTTTTACATTGATCATAGTTCAAGTTAAGAGGTTTGGTGGCATGTTTTATGATCTAATTTTCATTGTGGCTGACATGCTTGATGTGGTGGATCACGGATGTATGTGGAATAATTATTTTTCTATCTCTTATGTTTAGAACCATGGTGTGGGTCCCTTCTGTAAGTCTAGCTAACTTATGAAGGTATGTTTCATTTCTAATTAAAGATTTAAGGCTGACATGGCTGATATAAGCAAAGAATATTATATTTTGTTGAAAGGCCGACATGTATTGAATTTTTGGGTTAGTGAATATATATGGAAGATTAGTAATTCACTTTGTGTATGCGTGATGTGAAGAGAGATGTATATATGTGCAAAAAGGAGTAGACCAGTTGATTGATTGAATATTAGTTGTACTACTAAAGGGTTTTCAGTAGGAGAACATAGCAGAGCAAAATAAATTTGAGCAGAAGGTCTAAAGTTAGATTGTGTGCTTCAGTGGAACTGAATCCAAGCATTTGTAGATGCTATATTCTTAGTTCAATTTTTTTTTAATCTATATTATAATTGTATGGCAGTGAGGCTCTTTCTTGAGCAGTGAGCTCTAAGCAGTGCACCTGAATGCAAGTGCATTCCCCTCTTTTATTTCACTTTTAACGAAGTAAAATTTGTGGATTAATCTCCATCGTGGTTTTTCCCCTAACAGGGTTTCCACGTAAAAATATCTAGTGCTATGGTCTTTTATTAATGTGAATACATATGTTATGTGTTGCTAATGTTAGAAAAAGTTAAATTATTATTGTTGATGGTTTTAGATTTTTTTTTCAAATCAAAATTATTGAACATTGATTCACCCCCCTCTTAGTGTTCCTTGCATCCAACAGCTTGAAGACCTACAATCCAAGTAATGCTACTCTAAGACTCTAAATTTTTCTTTCTTGAATACTCCTTATGTTGTAGTTTTGAATTGATGAAAATACTAGGTATTTATGAGTATTTCATAATTTTATGAAGATTAGATCTCGATAGTTGACAATTATAATTTGAATGTTGAATGTTAAAATATTGCCACTTGAAGCTATTAAAATTTGGGTCCTGGCTAAGGGTACCTATTCACCCACAGGTGAATGGTTCATGGCCCAAGCTTCTAGGAAACACTTGTTTTGAAGCCATTTAATGATATGTTGTATTTGTTCAATGCTTGTTTCAATCCCAAAAAATGATAAAATAAGCCTTGAGATGTATAATAAAGAAAATTAGAGCCTATTTGGAAAGGGTTAAAACACATAAATGGAATGCCACTAAAATAGGTCTGAACTAAGCATGAAATTGAACTATCACCTATAAGGGAGTATAATTTTCTATAGTATATTTTATGCACAATCTTGTTGCTCTTACAAGGTGTTTGATAAGTGGAAGATTTGTTGGGAAAATGTTTCTCAACCTTGCAATTACATAAGGTACTATTGATACATAAGTGTAGGTGGTACAGGAGGGGAGGTATCTCCCCACGAGTGGCCCGATAGGATCATCCCCTTGGGGGGGGTCTGTGGGTCATGTAACATGGTAGTGGCTTGGGGAAAATTCCCCTAAAAGCAAAATTTTATGTATATTTTATTATCTTAAATATAGACTACTCATCATTAGGTCTTAGATCCGATGGTTGATATTTTTTTTTCCTTGACTTCCCCTATAATGCAACCCTATTTTTTGAGGGTGTTGTATTATGATTGTGTATTATGATGTATTATGAGAGTTTGACATCGGTTGTGTTGCCTCTAGATATCTTGTTGGTGATACTCTTGTGAGAAGCTTTCTCTACAAGTATATTGTATTCTTTATGATTTTTGAATAATATATTGGGTGACTTTTGGAGTGTGGGGTTTTTCTCGTGAAAGGTTTTCCCCACATAAATCACTATGTCATGGTATGCATGATATGTATGTTTACATTTCTATAACTATTGAAAAAATATATAAATTTTTGCATTATATTCCTCTCAAGATTACTGTAAGAAGTTGTTCCACTACCTTAGCTTCCTTACAAGTGGTATTAGAGCTTGATCACCTTTAGTTTCAGTTGTGGGTTGTTGGTTTTTTGGTACTAATCCATATTTTGAGTGGGATCTTGTGTAGAAGATACTTTGTGATCTTATTGAAAGAATTTTTAAATGGAAAGTTCATTAGGGAGAATAGAGGTGGATAAATTAATTCAAAATAATTTTTAAATGTGGAATCTAAAGATGGAGGATTTTTTGATAGATTGAGATTTATGGGATGTTGTTGAGAATGTTTTAAGGCCTAAAGATATTACTTTGGTTGATCAATATAATGTTATGGACCATAAAGACAAGGGTATAATTAGGTTGTTCTTGGAATACTTTATTCTAATACATTTCCATGAAGAAACCTCTACACATGAAATATGGAAGAAACTTGGTTAAATGTATCAAGCCAAATACTTAGTGGACAAGATTTTCATGAAGAAGAAATTGTATTCTTTGAGAATGGAAGAGAGTGGAAAAATTACAGATCACCTAGAAGAATTTAATATGTTGGTGGTTCAATTGGCATTAGTTGGTGTCAAAATGGATGAGGAGGAGAAATGATAGATCTTTCTTTTTTCTATGTCTGATTCATTGGAATCTCCTGTTACATATTGTTAAGGACAACAAAGAAGAAAAGAAGAAGAAAAAGAAGAAATTTGATTATGATTATGAGTTCAAGAAGGAAGACCATGATGAGTTTATTATAGATTTGGCAACTCATGCAGGTAATGATGCATGGTTAATTGAATCAGGTGCATCTTTCATATGACCTATAATAGAGATTGGTTTCTAAATATGAATAATTTGATGAAGGTAAAATTTACATGGGTGATGATTCTTATTTAAATATTGTTGGCCACATTGGTAAAGTTATAATCAAGTTCCCTAATGGTAGAAATAAAATGATTAAAGTTGTGTTGCATATCTCTGTATTAGCATGAACTTTTTTATTTGTGATAAAACTAATAGATGTAGGTGTGTAGGTTCTATTTTCTAATATAGGATGCAATATGGTTAGAGGTGCTAGGTGATTGCTAAAGGTGTTAGATATGGCACATTGTATAAGCTTGATGCATGTACTATTGAGTGCAATAGTACTTCTATGAAAATAAAGTCTATGGAAGAGTTGAAGGCTTCATCTTCAACAAATGGTCATGGATTTTGGGAACCCAAGGCTACTCTTTATTTTGAATCAAAGTAACCTACAAAGAAAACTATGTTAATGTACCAAATACTTAGCCACATTAGAGAAAAGACTCTAAGGATCTTGAAAAATAAAAACTTTATTGAATGTTTATCTAATTGTAGTATTGAATTTGTTATTTGTAGGCATTGCATTTATGGAAAATAAAACTGCATTTGGTTTTACTCAAGTTCTCATAAATCTTATGGTGTATTGGATGTTATTCATTTTGATGTGTTTGGTCTTATAGATGTTGCTTCAATTAGAAAATCCACATATTATATTTCATTTATTGATGCTTATAGTAGAAGTACATGGGTATATTTTCCTAAGAGTAAATCTAAAGTTTGTAGTTAATTTAAAGAATTAAAAGCAATGGTTGAGAACTATAGATTGGAAAGAAAATAATTTTTTTGAGGGTTGATAATGGTAGTTAATTTTACTCATTATTTTCAAATAATCTATAAATATTGTGGTATTCATAGGCAAAAGACAAATCCATATTCTCTACAACAAAATGGAGTTGAAAAATAATGAATAGGACATGATGTCTAGAAGGCTAGGAGTATGTCAAGTGGTGCTAGTCTAGGACAAAGGTTTTGGGTTGAAGATTTTTCCATTGCTTGTTATTCGATTAATAGGTCTCCTACATTAGCTCTTGTTGATAAGATTCCTATAGATTCATCATTGAGTTACAAGCCTACATTAATAAATCTTATAGTAGTTGGTTGTGAGGCATATGCACATGTGCCCAAGCAAAACTGAACAATGTTAGATAACAAGCCTATGAAATGTATCTTCATTAGATATAGTTATGGTGTGAAAGGATATAATATTTTGGAATATATTACAAAAAAGGTAATATATATAGAAGTGTATTCTTAGAGAAACTAAGCATTTTGTTGTTACATTACATCTAGAGCAAAGTAAATATGAAGTTGTGATTCAATTTCCTTCTACACCTAAGAAATTTGAATTTAGGCCCATGGATAAATAAGAAGTTGAGGAGAGCTCATCTAGTTCTAAATCTTTACAAGAGGAGGAAGAACCTCAAAATTGGATTGTTCATAGGTATACAAGGCATAGACAACCACAAGAAATCTATTCACCTAATGATCAGAAATGTTTTTTTTTAATACTAACATGGATGAACACAAATCTCTAGAAGATACATTAGGTATGAATGATGTAGAATTTAGGAAGATTATTATGGATGAAGAAATGGAAAATTTGTATTTTTCAAATAATGTCTCTCTATGTTTGGGAAATAGACCAACACTTTTCTCCAAATATCATTCAAGGAAACCCTGGAGATCTCAATCCAAGGATGGAAAGTTGAAAGAGATCTATAATAGGGATGTCATAGGGTTTCATTAGAGACTAAAAAATGGTTCACCAACAAGCTATGGATTGGAAAGACAAGAAATTTAAATGATATGCAAAGTACCGCTCAAAACCTAACTAAATGACCTAGGAAATGAAACTAAAAATCAAGACAACAAACTGAGAATGAATAGAAAGGTACTTGGAGGAATCTGATATAAAAACAAGCCACAAAATCCTGAAATATTGTTGTTTGATGCCCACTGGGACTCATACACTAGTCTAGGTGATTTAGTCCCAATATAGGGTTTCTAGGTAGGGTTTGGAACCTCTCAATGACTGATCTAGATTTGCTAAAGAATGGAAAAAATTGTGTACTGGAACTCATACACCTAGACTATTGCAAAGTATCTTGTTTTCTCACAAAGTGTTCCATGAGCTTAATTTTGAATTGAAACTTTATGAGCCACTGATTATGGATTAAATAAGCCTTTTCCCACTTATTTCATGCAAATAGGCTAGATAGCTTTCTCTATATCTGATTTTACATGAGCCTTGACAAATTTTCATGACATCTTTTGCAACTTTTACAACTCTACAAACTTGATACTTTTGAAGGCTTCAAATCCACTTTTTCTTCAACCTATAGACCTACAATCACACAAAGAGAGAGAAAAAATGTTTTTTTGTTAGGGAATAGGGGTTTTCCTTGGTCAAACACCGTTTAGGTAATTAAACCAAATGATGAAATAATGAAATAAGGACATGAAACATGAAATGATGATACCATAGATGATGTCTTGGAATAAAAATTTGCAAACATGAAGTGATCATGAGGAATGTAAATCTTGATTTCAAATTGGATGTGAAACAATGCTTGCAAATGGATTTTGAATACTAAATCACAACACTAGCTCAACAACATGCTTGATGCCTAATGACTTGGACATGATGATGGATCTTGAATTGCTGCAACAAATGATGAAGAAATCTACCATTTAATGCTTTAGAAATTATCTTGAATGCTTTTGTGAAGTCTTATAAATTCTTGCAATCATAAACTTGCTATTAGGAATGCTCTCTTGAAAGTCTTAGCTTGTTAAGTTAAAATGAGTGAAATAACCTTGTATTTATACTTGTTTATGCCAAATTTCTCGAAATTACAACACTAAAATCCAACATCAAATCTAGGAGGATAAAATATTGAAAAGAATTTGAATTAATTTTTTTTTTAGGCCACACAAGACTCATACACTAGAAGTGGTGTGTGTCCCATTAGGCTAGGCTATGGGACACATCTTTCAAGAAATGCTTAGAATGATGTAAAATCAAGATCAAGGCCCAAAAAATTAGGTGGGAATCATTTGAACAATGTGGTGTATGAGTCCCAACTCACTAAATATAGGAAAAATAATCCAAAAACACCTAAATTATGATTGTATGTTGGTGTATATCAGGATTATCCTCAGAAAGATGCATTAATTAAGGCTTGTGGATGCAAATTAGGGCCAAATAAGGCATAAAGAAGCCCAATTTATTAATGAATCCCTATACTAGTGTGGAAGTGTTAGGATACACTTTACAACACCCTTAATAAGGCACCATTAAATCCATTTAGTTTACAAGGGACCAAAACTTAATGTGAAGGTGTAAATAAATACACTTTACAACATTAAATTAAGGAAAAATTAGGTCTATTTAACTTAAACGGGTCCTAAATCCCATGTGAATGTGGAAAACACATTACAAAACTAGATAAAGGTGACATTAGGTCCATTTTAATGTAAATAATTCCCAAATTAAGTGTGAAAATGTAAATGAAGACTTTTTTCTACACTACATTTAGCCCCCTCTTTAGTGATAGGATGAACTTGCTTCAAACTCACTCTAAAGTAGATATTCAAGAGGGGTCTAAGAGTACCAATGCAGATGAAAAAGGATGAAAAAGATAAAAGGAGGTGGAAAATCCCTCAAGATCCAAGATCCTACGTCAAACCAATATAATATGAAAGGAAATGCACAAGGTGTATGCTATGCAACAAAATAAGATACTCAAACATTCAATATCAAAAAGAGACAAGAAACAAAAAATAAAAATAAAAAGGGGTGGATAAGGCTTTGACCATTTTTCTTGCACATTGTGGATTAGATCTAAGTTATTTGTTAAAAAATGTATGCTCACTTTGAGGCAACAGAACTTTATGCTGTCTACAGGTGAGTATCCAAAGGGTGGCTTAGTGAGAAATTCATGCCTTTGTATCGGCTTTTCACCATATAATAAGAAATTCATACCCACATTTAGGCTTCTCATCATACATTAACCATACCAAATATATACCTCTTGATAACTTTCACAAGGTGCCACATAATAATGAACTTCAAGCTTAATGAGGAAAGTAAAGCTTCATGTGCTTGAAAATCATGAACAAACAAGATGGCTCCACAAGCAAGAAAATTGTATTATTCAAGGTGGCCATATAAAAATTGTTGTAAATGTAAAATAGTGTAAGGTGCATTCAAAGATATTTTTCTTAGTTCACACTCTTGAAGGAAATCAAACCCAAAGACACCACCAAGAAAGGGGTGCATCACAAGAAGAAAGAAAATAACACATTGAAACATGAGTGTTAGTGTATGCCCACACTTTAAAGTAGTTTCCAAAACCATTGCTATGATAAATTTCTTTAAAGTAGAAGAAGACATGAGAGCTTATTTGGAAAGCCCTATTCAAAGTCATTTGTTTCCAAATGAAGCTACTTCATGAATAAGTATGTCGCATGTGAGTCAACTTAATCCATGTTGTCCACATACCAAGCTTTCTCTTATATGTACATGAAATGTGGTCAACTATCCAAAAGAGACAATGACAAGTGACATACGAGGACAAGGCTACTTAATCCCTTGCCCCACTTAGTGAAGGACAAGTATGAGTTGAGATGATTGATGAGAAACATGCTACAGTGAAAATCAATATTGATTAGAGGAATTAGGTGCCCCAACATAATTAAGAGCACCAAACTCCTTAATATTTTTAATTTTATCACTTAAAGACTTACATTCATTAGTAAAATGACCATGAACTCTATGATATGAATTTTTTGTATTCTTGTAGTAAAATTTATTTTGTGTTCTTCAAGGGAGGGATATCAAATTTTCTTGGAGGAGTCTTGACAAGATACTCTCTTAATCAATAGTAGAAGACTTTCCTTTATTTTGTGATAAATATGTCTCTTTCTTAGTACTAGGTGTCATAATTACACAAGACTCTTTAGATTATGATATTTTGTACTCTCCTTTACATGAGCATGTAAAATCTATCAAATTTCAATCATAAGTGTTTTGCATGATGACATTAATGTTAAGCGAGGATTTCATTCTTTCTTTCATTTATTTCCAAGGATAATACTCAAGACCACTAGTGTCTATCAATTCAAGATGCACTAATGTTATAGTCGGATTAGAGGATTCTTTTGTAATAGTGTTGATATTAAAGGAAGGCTTTCTTGTTTCTTTCAAGGGACAATAACCAAGACCATTACTCATTCCTTACGTGTTAGGTTCTATAGGGACACAAATAGCTTGTTCTCTAGCACCACATCATTTTCCACTATATCCAAGTTGTTTGATGAGTTCATAACCTTTTCCATATATATTTTCATTTCTTTTGAAGTTGGTGGCTATTCATAATAAATTTCATCAATTTTTTTTTGTATAATTTGATTTGTTTTCTAAGGTAGTTGATGTGGATGCTTTCGAAGATTCTTCTAAATTTTGCATCAAAATTTTTGCTTTCTCTTTTCCCTCTTTAGAGTCTTTGTGTATGATCTTGTATTCACCCATGAATTATGTGAAATATAAGGAACCAAAATCATCTTCTAATAGCTTTTTGACTTCCTCAATATGTTTTTCTATCTTTTTTTTGCACAGGTCCTACTTTGGTGTGAATTTTTTCAAAGGATTTTCCTTTTTCTTTCTCAATGTTTAAACAATTGTTTGGTTTAGAATTAGCTTCAAGTATGTACACTTTTTTTTGTAGACATACTTCATTATATGATGAAGAGTAGAAGGAACCCTGTTCATTTCATGAATCCATGGCCTTCCTAATATAAGGTTATATGAAAGATTGTGAGGCACAACATGGATCAGTGTTTCTTATGTGGCCTTTCTAGCTGTAATAGGAAAAGTGATCACACCAAGTGGTTGTTTTCCTACATTGTTAAATCTCTATATAGATAAAGAGTTAGGTTGAATTTTTGATTTATCCATGCCAAGTCTATCCAAAAGGGTCACACTACAAAAATTAAAGAGCCATTGTCAACAAGGGTTCTTTTTATTCCCATCCTATTATAGATAGCTATTATCATGAAAGTGTAATTTTATTTTTGCACTTCCAAAGGAGGGAGCTCTCTTTGGTGGAAAACAATGTCAACATTCATTTTTTGAATCATGGTTGCTATGTCATTTGGTTTCACATTATGAGGGGTAGGAACTCGTTGTAATGCACTTTGAATCATGTTATTATAATGAAAGATGTGTGTCAATGTTCTCATTTTCTTGCACCATGATATCTTCCTTAGGAGGAGAGTTTTTAGAACTACAAACTAGATGTTCATGAAATTCAAAGGTTAGTTCTTCTAAAATGACTTCATTAAAAGTAAGGTAATTTCCAATGGTTGGATTTTCTTGTTCAATAAGGTTTTCTCTATGGGAAAAGGGGAAACTAAGATTCTCATGACTTTAATTGATTGTATTTTCTAACATCAAAGTATCTTCTTCACAAATAGGAGAGATAATAGGAGAAGAAAAAATGTGATTTCTATGATTGTCCATACATTAATTCCTTTGTCCCATAATGTCTTCTAAAATAGGATGGGTAGGGGAAGAAACATAAATAGGGTTGTCATAGATCTTAAATATTTGATCATCTAACACCAATATATCCTCCTCACTTTTAATTTCATCTTCTAAAAAATTATCACAAGATGGGAAGGTGTTGGGAGATGAATGTAGACTAGTTGAAGTTTCAATGATCTCATGTTGTGTTATGTGATCATAATGATTACCTATTGTTATGTATTACCCAATAAGAGAGGTATGAGGAGAGAAACATCTAGGACTCTGAAAACTCTCATTGTTTGGGTCTTCTAACACCGAAATCCTTCAAAAATAGGAGAGATGGGTATGTGCAGGATCATCATGGAAAAAACAAGCCCTTAAGTGGCAAAAAATTCAAAAAAATTAGAGTTAGGAAACTTGATGTAAAAATTTGAATAAGTTATCTATATTATTTCAAAAATATGTAAGAGTAGAATCTGTAGTAAATTGAATGTAGTTTCTAAACTACTAGGTTTATTTATTTTTTTCTAAAATCTATTTGGTGAAAATTTGAAATTTCAATGCATAGTACTTAAATTCAGGGAAAAAATAAGAAGTAGATTAATGCGTAGAGCCACCTAACCACAATAAAATGATATTTTTTTTATAAGTTTTTATACATGATAAGTTGAGGGACTCATGTTTGGATGTGATGCATATTTTTTAAAAATTTTCCAAGTAAATAATTAATTATGAATTTAAAAATAAATAAATTATAAAATATAAAAATCATATGTTTGACCACCTTAACTTGGTCAAAACTTGAAATTCAATTTTTCTTTTTTTAATCCTATATACAAACAAGCATAGAATGTGATGTATGTTTTGGATTCCAAAAATGTGATATCATTTGAAAGATATAGATGTTTTTCATTCGGCCTATCAATTAGGACTTTAGTCATAATTCAAATAGAAAATGAATAATAATTATTTATTAAATTCAAAGTAAAGCATAATTTATATTGGTGGAAATCTAAGATTTCCTTTAGAAACCCTTTTCATTTCATCAATTTTGGGTAAAAAAAAGATTAAGTCAGCCACATACCCTACAAATACCCATCATATTGCCACTTTTTGGCCCATCATGATCCTGCACATACCCAAATATTAGGAGAAGAATAAATATGATTGCTATGATTGTCCACTATTGTATTCTCTTTCACTAAAGAATTCTCATAGGGAGAGGGTATGAATTTTTTCTTAGCATGCCTATATAGGTAAGATACTAACATTGTTTGACCAAGAATGAAAAGCACTTCTAACGATCTCATGTAATGCTTGAATAATATAAACAATATATCCAAAGATGAAAATTAATTTTATCTAATGTATGCAAAACTTTACGAATGCAAAAAATGTGTATCCAAAAATGAAAATCCCTTTCATTAAACTTATGCAAAGCTTTATGAATGTAAACATTTTGTATGCAAAAGTAAAAAGTACTTTTATCCATATTATGCAAAGTTATAGAAATGTGAACATTTTCATATCGGATTCTCTTTTCTACTAAAATGATTTCAAGAATAACTACCCTAAATTCATGTTTTTAACCTAGATTCATAGAACAAAAGTTCTTGAAACTTTCTAGATTGATACTATTGTAGAAGTTGAAAAACCAACTTCATAGTCCCCAAGAATCACTTGCAAGCAATCACCTATCACATGCAACAAATATTCAAAACAAAAATTAGAGATGTTCTGTAAACCCTCAGAGTAAGTTTGTGCAATCAAAAATCAGCATCATGACTATTGAAAGTAATTGTTTTTAAAATAATATAAAATCCTTCAAAAAGGCAATGATGCAATAAACCAAGAAAAAAAAATCCTAATCTTATCTTGAGAAAAATGACAGCTCAATAAGATAAGGATAAGAATTAACCTAGGAAATAAAATATGCCTAAGTAAACTTATGCTAAAGTATAATTAAATAATTAATTACACCAACAACCCCCCATAAGTGCAACTTAGGGAGAAGAAAATTATTATACAAAGGTGAGTCCCGACAATAAGGCATGATCACATACTCATTTACAAAAGCAATGCAAACTAAATCAAGCAGGGTAAAGGAGAAAACCACATGGGAACAAAACTCGTCCCCAAAATAGAATGCAATAAAATAAGTGATGAAAGATGGAGTACTCCATAAGAGCCCCCAAGGACACCATCCATCACAAAGATACATGAAAGAACCCCCTAGAAGAGAGGAAGAAAGAGACCACAGATCCCCCCCAGAATGAAGTAACTCCAAAAGAACTGAAGAAACTGCATCTCCTAAAAGAAGTGAGAGGGAAGAGACTGAATGAAAGCAATCTCTGAAGGTGAAGAAGTTGTAGCCCAAGATGTCTCCACAGAAGCAGGTGCGACCTCAACAAATGAAGAAGTCAAAGTAGGTGAAGACTCAATAGAAACCTCCAAAGATGTATGATCAATTGGATCTTGTTGCACTGAAACAAAACAAGCCGCATTGGTAGCCACAACAATAGAAATAGGAGGGGTAGGAGATGGAATAGAAGGATCGAGAATAGGATCTAAAGTGAGAACTCCAATGTTCAAGAAGCCAAATCTCTCCTTTGAATGATGATGCACACTAGAAGTGTGAGGAAAAGTTGTAGAAATAGAAGCACCACTAGTAGCAAAATCAGTGAAGGAATACAACTGAGATGAGTGATCCACTATCCCAGTAGCAATAACTACTCTACTCTCCAAGTGTCTGATGATAACTGAATTAGGTGTGAACTCCATAGATCTCCCAGTGCATCCATGTGTGATCTGATAAATGGAAAGAAGGTTGTTTGTCAAGTGAGGGACACACAATACATCCTGAAAGGAGTGATCCCTAAAAATAATAGACCTCTTCCCTGTAACACTCATGTAAGTGTTGTTACCCATCAAAATGGGAGACATAGTGCAAGGCTCAAAGGAAGTGAACATAGACTGTGAAGATGCCATATGATGAGATGCTCCTAAATCTAGAAGCCATCTCCCTGATCTAATACCTAAAGAAGCACAAAGAGCATGTCCCTTCATATCTGATGAAGTATGTAATCTAGTTGTTCCTGTATTATGTTGTTCTCAAGAAGAAGAATGAGGAGAAGAAGATAATGCAGACATCCTAGAAGGAAAATCAATCTGATTTTTCTGAAGAAGATGTTTTAGCTCATCAATGTCCTTGTAACAATTATGTTCAGCATGTCCTTCCCTCTTGCAATATGCACATGTAGTCTTCTCCTTCCTAAATGATTTCCCCTTAGAAGAGGAGGATGAATCTAAGAACTCCTTTTGCTGATCATGAGGTTTGGAATCCTTTTGTTTATGTTTCTTTCCTTTGCCTATAGAAGCCTTCTGATCTCTGGGCTCCTGTGATGCAATAAGTTCCTGTGATGAGGAAGTTTTCACCATGCCCATGCTAGCTAACTTAGCTTGCTCTCAAGTGAGAGACAAAGCAAATTCATCAAGAGATGGCATAGTGAATCTCATACCGAGGGCATCCATAGTGGCATAAAAGGTAGATACAAAAACTAAATAATCTGGTCCAAGCTTAGAAAGAATGGACAATATCAACTGAGAGTCTTCCTTCTGAACACCACACTATGACAGCTATAATCTAAGAGACTTAAGTTTGGTGAAAAACTCCTAGATGCTGTCAAAATCCCTAGGATTTAAGCCAATAAGCTCATTCTCTAACTGGAACCCTCTCATAGTATCCTGCTTCCCAAACAAAGACTCTAAAGTGGTCTAGATCTCATTGGGTGTAGTGCAAGACTCAATGTGAAAAAGGTCATATGAAAGAGATAAACATAATGTACCATAAGCTTCATCACACCTATTAAACCATTTTCTCTTTTCAGTAGCACCTGTAGGTTCAATTTTTGTACCCATGGGTACCCTATATAGCTCTTTGTGTTTCAAGTGAATCTCCATTTGTTTTTTCCAACCAAAATAGTTGAATGGAGTAAGGGGTGCAATTTTATGTAAATCCATGACAAAAAAACAATAGTATATACTCTCAAATAAAAAAAATTCCTCTTTGATCTTTAAAAAACCCCCAATTGCATGTTTCCCAAGAAAATAACTCACAAAACAAAGGATAAGTTCTGATAAAAAATTAGATACCTAGAGAAAATTCTACAAAAATTAGGTTTGAGATCTGAGAAGAGGTCGGAAGCAACTTTCTGATGCCTATTTGTTTTTGAAAAACCGATAAACGAGGAAAAAGATATTCCCTCGGGAGTGAAAACAACAACTTTGACTTCAAAAGTAGAAATTAGCATCAATATGAAAAAATCAGGAAATCAAACCTCCACCATCAGATCCATCATCGAATCAGCTTTTCGGTGACTTTGTTTTCGAAAAAATACCTCTGTTTTCCCAAGTTATGGAAAAATGAAAAAAAGGCATATTTTAGGAATGAGGCAGACTAAACAGGGGCAAAAAAAAGCCCTCAGGGGCTAGCCGCAGGTCACAAATATGACCGATTGCTTAGAGAAAATCCACCAGTGGGTAGGGTAAAATTGCTACCAGTCGGCGGTCAATAGTCTAGAAACTGGAGGTAGCCAATCACATGCAGCGGTTAGTGGTTGGGCTCCGACAGTTGGAGCAGTGAAGACTCCTAGTCGGCAATAGGACCTAGGGTTTGACAGAAGGGCCGCGGGGACCAGAGGTGGCGGAGTGGTAGTGGAGGAAGGTGGTGGTTCCTCCGGGTTGCGCTGCTACTGGCAGTGGGAGTGGTGGCCACTTGGCAGTCTGGAGGTGGCGCGTTGGATTTGTATTGGAAACACAAGTTTTTTAATAAAAAACTTTGATTTTTGATTATTTTTTTTTGAAAATTTTCAGCCTCAAAAATTGTGCCCTAAAGTACACATGTGTACTTAGGGCTATTCCTTTCAACTTTTTCCTAAATGGTCAAAATGAAAGGCATTTCTGGGGTTTTTGGACTCTCTAATCGCAATGGCAACGTTCGTTCAAGCCCAAAATCCTCTAAAAATTTGGCTACCCCTAGATCCACAGAAGAAACTCTTGGCTTGAAACCCTTGCACAGAAAAAGATGTTGTGAGAGAATATCTTCAAAACACGAACAGGCAGTGACAGGTCTGGAAGTCCGATACCATGTAGAAGTTGAAAAACCAACTTCATAGTCCCCAAGAATCACCTGCAAGCAATCACCTATCACATGCAACAAATATTCAAAACAAAAATAAGAGATGTTCTATAAACCCTCAGAGCAAGTTTTTGCAAGCAAAAATCAGCATCATGATTATTGAAAGTAATTGTTTCACAAATAATACAAAAGCCTTCAAAAATGAAATGATGCAATAAAGCAAGAAAAAACAACCCTAATCTTATCTTGAGCAAAAAGACAACTCAATAAGATAAGGATAAGAATTAATCTAGGAAATAAAATATGCCTAAGTAAACTAATGCTAAAGTGTAATTAAATAATTAATTACACCAACAACTATATGTTACCAACAAGATTAAGGAGTATAAAAACAAGGTTTCTAGTGCTGTAAAAGGTAGTTTTAGGCTTGATATGGGACTACATCACCCAGAGGGGCATATGAGTCCTAGTCAGGGTTTTTCAAGGGTTCAAACAGTGAAAAATACATAGTACATAACTCCCACAAATTAGGAAAAACTTCTTGTACTTGGACTAAATCACTTTGAGGGGTGTATGAGTCCTAGTCTAGGGCTTTTGCATTGAAATCAATAAATTTTGAGTGAATGTCAAGGTTTTTAGTTTGTATGATGTATAGACAACATGTAATTGTAGTTTTTAGATAAAATTCAATGATGTAAGAGGTAAAAATGCAACCTATATGCACTTTCACTAATGCAATATTTAGAAACCTTAGAATGCTAATTAACTAATGCAAACCCTAATGCAAAGTTAATACAAACTAGATCTAGGATGATGACACACTCCAAATCATAATTACATGTTCTAAATGTAAGTTCACCAAAATGATTTTTCGAAGAATGTCACTCTATGTTTGGGAGATAGACCAACACTTTTATCCAAATATCATCCAAGGAAACCCTAGAGATCTCAATCCATGGATGGAAAGCGGAAAGAGATCTACAGTAGGGATGTCCTATGGTTTCATTAGAGACTAAAAAGGTGTTCACCACCAAGCTAGGGCTTGGAAAGACAAGAAATGTAAATGATATGCAAAGTACCATGTAAAACCTAATTAAATAACCTAGGAAATGAAATTGAAAATTAGGACAACAAACTAAGAATGAATAGAAAGGTACCTAGAGAAAGGATGATATCAAAACAAGCTCCAAAACCCTAAAATTTTGTTGTTTGATGCCCATTGGGACTCATATGCTAGTCTGGGTGATTTAGTCCCAGCATAGGGTTTTAGGTAGGGTTTGCAACCTCGCAGTAACTTATTTGGATACACTAAAGACTAGAAAAAATTGTGTAGTGGGACTTATATTCCCAAGCTATTTCAAAGTGTCTTGTATTGTCATGAAGTGTCCCAAGAGGAAATTTTTAAAGCAAAACTTTGTGAGGCTCTAAGTATGGATTAAATAAGCCTTTTCCCACTAATTTCATAAAAATAGGTTGGATATCTTTCTCTATATCTGAGTTTCCATGAGCCTTGACAAATATTCATGAAAGCTTATGCAACTTTTACAACTCTACAATCTTGATACTTTTGAAGACTTCAAATCCATTTTTTCTTCAACCTATAGACCTACAATCACACAAAGAGTGAGAAATAGTGTTATTCTAATAGGGAATAGGGGTTTTCCTTGGTCAAACCCCATTTAGGTAATTAAACCAAATGATGAAACAATGAAATAAGGACATGAAACATGAAATGATGATACCTTAGATGATTTATTGGAATAAAAATCTACAAACTAGCATGAAGTGGCAATGAGGAATGTAGAGCTTGATCTCAAATTGGATGTGAAACAATGCTTGCAAATGGATCTTGAATACTACCTCACAACACAAGCTCAACAACATGCTTGATGCCTAATGACTTGGACATGATGATGAATCTTTAATTGCTACAACAATTGATGAAGAAATCTACCCTTAAATGCCTTAAAAATGCTCTTTAATTCTCTTGTGAAGTCTTGTTCTGGAAACCAAAAAGTATCCC
Source organism: Sequoia sempervirens (assembly GCA_007258455.2). Taxonomy (NCBI): domain Eukaryota; kingdom Viridiplantae; phylum Streptophyta; class Pinopsida; order Cupressales; family Cupressaceae; genus Sequoia; species Sequoia sempervirens. Next base: position 27,416,527 of record VDFB02252616.1, read on the forward strand.
TTTTACTTGTTTAATTTATGAATGAATAATGTTAAAATGAACCAAATGTTGACTTAATCTAGTGTTGTAATTTGTTGTACACATTCACATTGGAATTAGGGCCCTTTCAAGATAAATTGACCTAATCTTTTCTTAATATAATGTTGTAAAATGTATTTATTTACACTTTCACTTTGAATTTTGGGCCCTTTTTCATTTTTTACCTTTATATAATCATTAATAGGCCCCTAGGACCCTATGTTGTGTATCCCAAGGAATATTTTAACTAAAATCCTGACATAGACATCAAATAAACTTAATTTCTTCACTCCTCAACACTTTCTCTCTCCAAAAAACCCTTGTGGGACCCATACACTACCTTGGGTGCATGAGTCCCACCCAAGTTGGACCCATACACCACAAATGGTGTATGAGTCCCATTTGTCCCATTTTTAGGGTTTTGAGTAGGAAATTTGGGTTTTAATTTCAAATTTTATTAATGTCAGCCTATGGGATCTAATAAATGGGATATTAGATGGTTTGCCTATATAAATGAGGTCTTAAA
>VDFB02252616.1:27417170-27495859 GCA_007258455.2 Sequoia sempervirens
CATGGGTGACATGAGGTATATCCAAAATAGTCCAATAATAAAGAGTCTCCTCCTCCTCAATTAGCTGAGTAAACTACTATAGTTTATGAAAATGTATCCATCTACATTTTCACACTTATTTGGGTCCTCCTTGCTAAAATTGTGATTCTTTATGCCTTATTTGGTTCTATTTTGTATCCACAAGTCCTAATTAATGCATCTTTCTAAGTATAATCCCAACACATATGTAATTACCAATCATAGTTTAGTGATTTTTTATTGTATGGCCTAGATTTAGTGATCTGGAACTCATATTCCACCTTGGGCATATGGGTCGCACCTAGGCTTTGGGACTTGGTCCTAAATTTAGCATTAAACTAAACATTTCTTGAAATTTGTGTCCCAAGCTTAGCTTACTGGGACTCATACACCACAACTAGTGTATGATTCCCACTTAGTTTGGACCTAATTTTGAATTCAATTATTGATGGCATTTTATTCTCCTAGATTTGATGTTAGCATCTAGTGTTGTAATTTCAAGAAATTTGGTATAAACATGTATAAATATAAGGTTATTTCACATATTTTCTCCTAGAAATTTTTGAGATCAAGAATTATAGAAAATTGTTGATCAAGAGAGTCTACAAGAGGTTCAAGAGTGATTATCAATGATTTTGGAGAATTATTCAAGATTCAAGCATCATGTCAAAGTCATCATGCATCATGTTTGTTTTTGAGCTAACATTTGTGATGTAGGTTTTCATGATTCAAGCAAGCATTCATGCTAGCCATTACATGCAATTTTTTAGAATATTTTTTTCAAGGTTTTGGTGAGTTGCAACATAGATTATTTGTTCATTCATCATTCCTTCTTTCTATTTCATTTCATTTCAAGGTTTGATTACCAAAATAGGGTTTGACAAAGGAAAATACCTATCCACTAACAAAAAATTTCCATCTCTTTGATATTTAATTGCAGATCTATGTGGTTTAGGTTGAAGATCCATTGGAGAGTAAGATTGGAGAAAAGTTGTGAAAGTTTTCATCTACATTGCAAGATCATGGTAAGTTACCTATAGGTTACAATTCAACATTTTAGATTTGGAGATTTGATAGGAGAGAAGCTCCAAGATAACACTAGAGGATATAATAATTTTGGATCAACCCTAATACTGTGACTAAATCACATGGTGTATGACTCTGAGTATACCAAATTCTAGGAATTTTCTATAGATCATGGTTCAACAGTTCAAGATTTTGGTTTTGGCCTAAAACCCCAAATTGGGACTAAATCACCCTTACTTTGTATGAGTCCCAATGTGCATAAATAGTCATATTTTTTAAGATTTTAGACCTTATTTCAAGCCTCTTCAATTTTCTAGGTGCACTTCTATTTATATCCAATTTTTTATTTTGATTTGAGTTCATTTTCTAGGTCATATCATTAGGTTTTGCATGTCATTTACATTCCTTGTCTTTCTAAGTCTTTTCTTGGTGGTTAACCCCCTTATTATATTTAATCATACCCTAGGACACCTTATCGTAGATCTCTTTCCCTCATTCCATCTCTAGATTGAGATCTCTAAGGTTTCCTTGAATGAAATTTGAATGAAATAGGTGGGAAGTTCCTAAACCCCTACCCTTGTGTTCCATTTCCTAAAAGGTAGAGCAACCTAATTTCCCTCTTCTCCACAACAAAGGATATTATATTAAAACTACAACAAGAGCTAAATCCTTCTTTGGTCATTATCATTCAACCTCCCATTGTGATTAACTTAGATTATGATGATGAGGTTTCTAAGATTGATGAACAAGTGCATAATAAATTGAATACATTATTTTCCTCTTCTATGATCTTAAACAATAATTCTCCTAGGAAGTTTGTTGAACTTGGTGATGATCCTAGTTCAAAACTTGTCATTGTCACTTTGGCTAGTTTTCCTCTTTTCATATACGATGAACAAGATTGGGATGTAGACAACCTCTAATAGGTTGACTCATAGATACCTTACTAGTCTTTATTTTATTTTTAATGTTTCTTTTGTGTGATTACGTGTATAATGTGATCCCCTATATTATTATATTTGATGTATCTCTTTTTTTGTGTCATTCCTCTATTTGTACCTACATTCTTCTCTATTTTGTAATAATTTTACCATTTTCTTTGTCTTGTGTTTTCCTTTAAGTGATGATGCAAGGCGTTGAAAAATTTAGGTATCTTCCATGTTGACCCTTAAATATTTTCTATTTTTTTCTTTGTGTCATTATTCTTGTTCCATGAGTATTTAGGGAATTATGATAGTTCCAAGCTCTCTACAAACATTGTAGCAAATACATACTAACCCCGAATTTGTAGATCCCTTATGTGATTTTGGGATTTCATTTTTGGGAAAACCCCTTTTCATGATGTGGCTTCATTTCGAAATAATATATGAATTAAATAGGGTTTTCCAAATAAGCTTTCATTTCCTCTTTTATTGTAAGCACTTATCATTTGCTACTTTAAAGTAATAGCTCACAACATGGTGTTTAGCAATTTCTTTAAAGTGGGGGAATACATTGGCATTATTCTTTTACAACTCATTTTTCATTGTGTAGTCTTTCATTTCTATATGATGTATCTTTTCTACTTTGTGGTTATATTGTGTGGGATTTTCAAGAGCATGATCTTCTTTAGCATATTATATTCCTTAGTGGCTTGATGCAACACACTATATCCCTGTTTTAAATCTTGTTTTGATATCCCTGAGACATATTAGTACAATGTCCTGCTAAATTCCTCGAACACACCTTCACACTATTTCGCATTTATAATATTTTATATGGCTACCTTCATAGCACACCCCTTTCCCTTGCCCATGGAGCCATCTTTTGTTCAAGGGGTGTCATTATACAACTTTTTTCTTACCCGAATCTCTACTATTCATGCTGTGTGGAACCTTATCAAATTTATTAGGAGGTATAGTTTTGGTATGGTTGTATGTATGGGAGACAAACTTAGGCATGGATTTCCCATAGCCACTTGCTTATCTATGTGAGTGCATACTGGCGTGTGTATGTGTCTCATTGGGGGCCTCAGTGAATGGCCTGAGGTTCCACTAGCCCTTGTGAGCATGTGTTTTATTTTCATAGTGAACATTGTGTTCCACTTGTAAACATTTTCTTAGAAAAGAAACTTATATTTGATCCACAATGTGTGGGACAAACAGTCGAAGCTTGATCCACCCCTTTTTCTTTTTCATTTATTTATTTTATGTCTTTGGCAGTGTATGCTTGTACCTTGTTGTTGCTCCTTAAATTATCTACATGTGTGTTCTCTTGTGCCTATGTTTTTTCTATATATCTTGATCTTGGGGGCTTGCAAAACCCTCTTGATCATTGTCATCTCCTATCTTACTAGCATTGGTACAATTCTAACTCTATTGATGTATTTGTCTACTTTAGAGTGATTTTGAAGTAAGTTCATCCTCTCACTAAAGTGGGGGATAAATATAGTGTAGGAAAATGTATCCCTCTACATTTTCACACTTTTTTGGGCCCTCCTTGATAAAATTGGGCTTCTTTATGCCTTGGTCCTATTTTGCATCCACAAGTCTTAATTAATGCATCTTTCTGAGGATAATGCTTACACATATGTAATGACCAATCACAATTCAATGATTTTGGATTGTATGACCCATATTTAGTGATATGGGACTCATATTCCACCTTGGGAATATGGGTCCCACCTAGCTTTTGAGGCATGGTCTTGTAAGTAGCATTAAACTATAGATTTCTTGAAATTTGTGTTCTAAGATTTGCCTATTGGGACTCATATGCCACAATTGGTGTATGAGTCTCACTTAGTTTGGACCTAATTTTGAATTCAATTCTTGGTGATATTTTATTCTCCTAGATCTAATGTCAGCTTGTAGTGTTATATTTTTGGGAAATTTGGCATAAACAAGTATAAATACAAGGTTATTTCACATATTGTCTCCTAGCACTTTTTGAGATCAAGCATTATAGAAAAAAATTTATCAAGAGAGTTTACAAGAGCATTCAAGAGCATTCAAGAGTGATTATCAAGCATTTTGGAGTATTATTCAATATTAAAGCATCATGTCAAAGTCGTCATGCATCATGTTTTTTTTTTAGTTAACATAATTTGTGATGTAGGTTTTCTTGATTCAAGTAAGCATTCAAGTCAAGATCTATAGAATATAATCAAGAGTCAAGATCTACATTCAATATGTAGGACCTCTAGTCTCGAGGGCTCGTATAGTCATCGACTCAACATCTTCACTTCTCTACAACAAGGTATCTCTCTCAATGGTAAATGTCAAAATGATGGTCATTAACATGATTTTGCACTAGCATATAGTAAAATTCATTAATAGTACATTTCACTCAAATCATCATAATTAGGGCTAAAGAACCCTATTTTTAATGTCATTTGTTGTGTTGGATTTGTTGCTTCGTCCATGCTCTTATCTAATGTTTATCAATATATGGTGTTGTGTTATCATAGCCCTATCATAATAATTTCCATCATAAAACCTTGAAATTTCTTGAGGTTTGATTACTACCCTAATTCCACCTCCATAAAGAAAGTGGAATTAGGGAGCATACATCTACCCTCAAATTTTGTTGTCCATAGAAGTTCCACATGTATATTTCAAAGAATAAGAATATTTAGAATACCTAACTAATGGTTTCCTAATGTTGTGGTTTTGTAGATGACTACATTGGTGGCTTAATTCTCCCATTCACAAATAAATAATAATATCCATATTGTTGGAAGTTTGGAAGTTTGTCATTGATGATGTAGTTTGGAAACATGAGCATGAAGTGTATATATATTGTTTGATCTAGTTTTTTCATTGATTTCAACATTATTATGATTATCCTAGCATAGTGTGGAAGTATTTTTGGTAATCTATTACAACACAAGTTGATCCAGAAAGTATGGTTTATCAAGAATTTGACTAAGTATTTATTTTGACAATTTTTTGGTTTAGTGCATTAGTTTTTAGGTTTGAACTTTACCGCATGATGGTATAACAATCTATGATCGTAACTATAGTTTTGAGTTCATCAAATGTAGTAGCATTCAAGTTTTTGTGACATTTTGTAAAGTTTCCTAGAAGATATGAATGATAGTGCATATCTTTATATATCACAACTATCTTTTGTATAGTATACTAGTGTGGGAAATTATGCACTTCTTCACAAATAATTATTTTATTTTTAAATGATGAAGATAAGCTAATAAATGTTGTTTTGGTGGTAATTTGATGGGATATTGAAGTTTTAAGGTCACACGATTGATATATTGTATGTACACTTGAAGGATTTGTGTTTAGGTCTATTTTTGGGATGACCTAACACATTTGATGTTTTGTGGAGGATATGCAAGTAACTCTTTCTTAAGTGGGATTTATGTTAGGTCCTTGCCGACCTATCTTGACACAAATTTAATTTTGAATTTAGGTGCTAAGTGTGGATAAAATGCTTCGAGGATGAAATGTTTAATATTGTGTTTTACTTCTAATTAGGCCGACCTAATTAAAGTTACACCTAAGGTGGTATATACATACATACATACATACATACATACATATATATATATGTGAGTTCAACACAAAATTTAACTAATATAAAGCAAAAAGGAATAATTGTGTGGAAAAGAATATATGCAAATGTGGTGAAATAGAGTAGATTGTATGTGATTTATGACATGTATGGTGACTCACCTACATGTGTGTGATGTTATATTGAGCAGATCATGAAAAAATAAAAGTTTTATTATAGACTAGTGTGAAGATATTTCATACTTCAATGGAGGGTGTTGCCACAATAGTGTGTCTCCCTTTTGGGACATGCTAATTTTTCCTGAAATCACTTTTTTGAGAAAAAATAATGATTTAATCCTTGATAGGTTTCATCTAAAGGTTTTTAATTGAAGAGGGATAGATAAGACCCCCTTAGATCAAACCCACTTGGATAGAACCCCTCTAGTATTAGATCATACCCACAATGGAGTCTCTTGCACACCTATCAAAATGCTAGCAAAAAAACATTTTTTATTTACCTTTTGAAGGATCAAATAATGCTACTTATAAATTATATTTTACAAGATTGTATCTCTTGAAATGAGCTTTAGAACAAGTCTAGTTTTTATATGTTTTCATTTTATCATGTATTTAATTTTCAATTTTTACTGAATATAGGTTTTTCTTCAAATACCAAGCTCTTAATTTTGCAAAGGTGGAAAAATAGTAAACCATTGTAAAAAAAATTCAAAAAATACTCTTTCCCTAGGTATTGATGTCCTCTTTTCACCAAAAAAATAAAAAATGGATTTCAATATATAAATAACATGTTAGGTCATACAACACACATGTATATCAAAACTATAGTTACAATGACTTCGAAAATTAATTAAAAAATATATATGTAACAAAAAATTATGGAAAAATATCTTTTCCCTAGATATTGATGTTGAGAATCTATATTTCAAAAATTAGAATTTATCCTTTATAGAAAAAAGGTTATATTGTACGACACAAATGTTGTTTTTTTGTTTAAAACTAGTTATTAAAGGAGATGTTGAAAGATTCATGATTTATTTTGAGAAATTTTAAAAAATATATATTTAGAATCTACACACAAATTTCCACAAATCACTAGTTTGCATCATCCTCGAATTATTAACATTTTAGCTAGTATAGGTCTTAGAAGATGAAGATTCAGTTAAAAATATTGATGTGAATGCCCATATTGGGAAAAAAGTGAGACACAGTATTCTGATTTCACCTTGGAACTTTAATCTAGAATATGATAGATGCTATTGTATAAGTTCAAATAGGAAGTGTTTCCAACTGTTCTTTGTTCTTTCTTAGTGGGTTGTGAGACTTTTTCTAGAGAGTATGTGCTAGCAGTGAGCCTTCTATAACAATTTATATCCTAATATAATATATTGTGAGCTAACCCTCACCATGGTTTTTCTATTTTGGGATTTCCACATAAAAATACTAGTGCTCATGTGTCAAGTGATTATGTGGTTGTATTCATGTTTTCATTCTTCATTGTAGTTATTTCTATTTAGTTAATTGGATGGGTTGTGTTTAATTGGTTTAGAGGAATGTTAATTCACCCCCCCTCAGTATTTCGGGTGTTCAAGAATTGGTATCAAAGCTTAGATCCTTGGAAAGAGGTTGATAACTCTAGGAAGATCTTAGAGTTTGAACATATGACTGATAGGAATTACCCTACTCCTATGGAAGAAATTTCAATAATTGAATGCATAGAAGAATACTACATGTTAGAAAAAGTTGAACTCAAAATTACACTTGAAGATCTTAACAAAATTGAAAATGAGAAGGGAGATCTGAAGGAAAATATAAAAGAGGCAAACGAATGCATCAAGAAGCTAAGAGAGCATATCAAGAAATTCAAAGAAAGGTATAAGGAAGTCAATGTACAATTGAATAAATCAAATGAAGACATAATAGGAATGAAAGTACAATCGAAAGAAAAGAAAAAAATTGAGGAATTTTTGAATGTAGTGGTACAAAGAAAGAATGAAAAATGCACTAGACTTGAACAAGAAGTGGTAAATCTAAGACCAAAATTAGAAAGAGAAATAATTCATGAGGATAAGTTTAAGACAAGTTATAAAATACTTGATGAGTTGATTGTTGGATAGAAATATTCTAAAGATAAAGGTGGTTTGGGACTTGAAAGAGGAGAAAGCTCTAAAGAAAATTAGACATGCAATGCAAATAATATCAGAGAATCTAAAAAAATTGAAGGCCAGTGGAACTATGTCAAGTTCTAGAATTAGAGAAGCAATGCTAGAAGAACCCCCATAAGATAGCCAAATGCTCAAAGTTATCAACATTTTAATGGTGTTTGTTATTTCTACAATAAATTTGGACATATAGTTGTGTAATGTAGAAGCTAAATGAATCAGAATGTTTCCTCTTTTGTTGGGAAATGCTTTACATGCAAGAAATTTGGGCATAGAGTAAGTGAATGTAGAAATTAGATGACGAATAGATACAACAATGGTAGAATGAATCAATATTTTAGTGGTTATTGCTATACATGCTATGAATTTGGAAACAAAGCTAATCAATACAAACTTAGAAAAAATGAAATGAATAACAATCAAAGAAATATCATATGCAACAATTGCAAAATGTTGCAGAAATAAGAGCACAAGAAAGAATTATCCTATGAAGAAAGATGAACCAATCAAGAAATTTTATCTGAATGAAGTGAAGAAAGAAATGGAAAAATTATGGAGAAAGAAAGAAGAGGCTAAGGACAAGGGAGAATCTATACCTATCTCTGATGCAAATGTTTCCTTCGATAACTAATCCTAAAGCTGTGGCTCAGGGGGATATTTATTGGAAATTGTATAACCCCCCTTGTTGATATGCTATTTCATGGCTTGACACGATGAGATAAGATGGAGATGAATATTATGAATCTATTGGTGAAAAATGCATGAGAAAATATTTTAATGTAGAAATTTATGGAGCTTCTGAAAGTTGACTGTGCATACAAGGTTTCAAAGTTTACCATCTTTTTGTTTGAATAATTTATTGTTGAAATGGGTCAAGTCAAGGAGTTAAAATCATGCTTGGGAAAAAAAATTAATTTAATTATACACATGTGAAGAGAAAGAAAGGTGCCAAAGATGAAGTAGAAGGATTCAACATGTCTTCTAATAGCAAAACATAAAAAACCCTAATTTCACTGAGTGGTTTAAGAGGTACTTTGCATACTTTAGATTTTCCAAAAAAAAAATTAAAAATAATTTAGATGTAATGGAAGGACCAAGGGTTGTAGTTGTCTTAGAGAGACCACAACCTAAACTTAAGAGGAATTCTTGGAAAGTTTTGTTAGAAGATCTTGGGGGTGCATTTTCTTGCACTCCCTATGGAATTTTACCAATTGAGTATATCAATGCATACATTCATAGGAAAAGAGAAGAAATTTCCTATGGTATATGACATGTTCTATGGGCAAGTGAATTGGAAGGAAATGATGACACTGGATAAAATTGGAATACAAAACCCTAAATGAGAAGAGATTGGATGTATGGTGGAAGTTTCCATTATTTGAAGTCAAAAAAAGTACATAAGAATGGTGTTCAGAAAAATTCACAATGAATCCATCTAGATTGATGGCTTGTATGAAGCACTTTTACCTTGATCATTTTTATTTTTGGCTTGTACAATGTTTTCAATTTTGGATGATCCCACACTCAAGTATAGTTATCAGAAAGGTACATAATGTGCCACATGATGGTTGAACAACTTTCATTTTTTTCCTTCCATTTTGGGAGAGAGTGAAGACACATATCAACTCATTGGAAATTTTCTCAAGGAGCTATATTCATGAGCTCGAATTTTTTTGCCTATTGGACACATCATCTCTTCACTGTAGGAAGATTTGCTTCTTATGAAGCGTTATCTTTTGAGAGTTTGTTAGATATTGTTGGCCTTTTTCTTTTATTGGCTTTTGGGATGGAGGCTTTGAGTCAGTGTCCTTGGGTGACATGATCGGTCAACTGGACCTCTTTCCAAGCTGTTTTCTAGGATTTTATCAATTATAGGCCTCTATCTTTGCTAAATATCTGAAAAGAATTAATGCAGCAGTTGAGAATTGATGAGCCAAGATTGTTGTGACCTAACTAAAGATCTGCAATCACATCATGTGCTATCAAATACCAACATCTAGTAGTAATTACTTTTGTGTTGTGGTGGCTATTTCCTCTTTCTATGACTATAAAAGAGAGGCAACGATAGATGAAAGAGTTGGATTCCAAGTTTTAGTTTCCTTTGATGAGGAAAATTTTCTTTAGTTTTCTTAGGATATAGAACTATTTTCAAGAGTAAAAGTTGCATAACTTCTTTTCAATGGCATGTCATATCATAACTTCTTTTCAATGGCATGTCATATCATTTAAAGCTTAAACTATTATTGGATTGGCATCCAAAATCTATTATAAAGGCATTTGATATTTAAAGCATGAAATATTGAGGAGAAATCTTTGAGACTATGCATGTATGGCCTTTATCAAGCTTTCTTTCTTTATGCTTTCATTATGAATGAAAAGTTGTGTCTTTCAAGCTCAATTTGAATAGTTTAAGTGGTTGATTTCTATGTTGTATGCTCATAGAGTAGAATCATAACTTGTGAAAATTGGAATATGTCATTGGACTTCTCTATTTTTCTAAAGGGTTTTTGTTTTGTTATATTATGTTATATTAGGAGGAAGAGTTTATGCAAATTCTGAATATTTTTCTGTCATCTTTAGAAATCTTTAAAATTTGATCAAATATTAATGAACACTTCGTACAGAAATATTTTAAAGTCTACATTGTGCTTGTTGTTAGCCTTTGTTGTTCATTCTCTTTCAAACAATGAGGGGTTGTGGCATTTTGTGTATAATTGTATCACTCATAGGAATGATTGGGTTTGAAATGATGTAAATGCATTGGCACATTACCATTTTATGTTTTCTATTTACATTTACTTCTACCCTTTTCTCCAAACTCCAAAGAAGAGTCAACTTTCTATAAAAATCTAGGACGTATTCAGTGAGGTGCAAAGTTTTTCCCCAATCACTAAATTTCCCATAAGACTTTCAGAGAGGTGCAAGCTTTGAAGATCAACAGTTCCTTTTCTAGCATGCCCAGTGAGACGAGAAGTTTTCTAAATGCCTGATTAGAAGTCATAAATATTTCTTAAATAAGGGTAAGGAAGGAAACTAGAAGTTTCATGCCAGAGTCCAAACAAAAGCATCTTCAAGAGGCCACTTCCAATATTCTCAGTTAGCCACCTCAGTACCTAGGAGGAGACTTATAGGTTTTGTATTGTATGTAAGGAGCAATAGAATAAGAAGTAAGAGCCCAATATCCAGAGCCTTATCTACTCCACCCAGAGGCTTAACCTTCCAAATTAGAATACCTATATACTCGATTCATAGGAATATTTTTTCTATGGCTCATGTACCTCCCCCTATTCCTAGAAATTTTGTAACCTGGGATAGAAATAGTTCATTACGACCACCCACACCCCCAGATGTATGGCCTACCATACCTGCTAATTCCCTCAATGATATTCCAAAATTCTCTAGAGAAGGCTTCAAAACCCCTTTTGAATACCTTCAAGATATAGCAAAGGCATGTAGGGTATATAATATAGTGGTAGAGAACATTTCCTTGAGGCTGTTAGCTACCTCTTTCAAAGGAAAGGACTAAGATTGGTATCATTATTTAGTGTTAGGCTCTATCATCTCATGGGATTAGCTTAGAGAAAGGTTTTTTGAACACTTCTCAGAGAAAGCATACCATTCTTCATTACTACAACAACTAATTACCATCAAGAGAGCTCCGCAAGAGGTGATGAGTGATTTTAACACCAGGTTTCACAAGACATGGCAAAGGATCCCTATGACTGCTCCACCTCAAGACATGATGGTGTTCATGTTCTATCTAAAGGCCCTCAAATCAGACACCATAGTGATGATAATGTCCATGGGAGGAGATATCTTACCCGATGCATATGAGCTGGTTGTGCATACAAAAATTAGTTTAACTGATGTTGGGAAGCTTCTGTCGTGACCTCTGATGCTTGTATTTTTAGAAATCTCTAGTGCTCTCTGAGAGGAAGATATTCCAAGTGCTCCTAATATACTATTGACATTGGCTATGCCACAGTCTATGTACGTGTATCCTATTTTTGGAAACAAGCAACACTGGGAGGGGGGGTTACTCAGTGTTCTACAAATATTAACTTTATTATTCTGATCTTTAATCCACTTAGAACATTCAACCAAGAGTAATATGTAGAAATAGAAAGAAAAAAACCACAACACCATAACATAAGGATTTTTTATGTGGAAACCCTATTAGGGGAAAAACCACAGTGGATGCCCAATCCACAATATAATCTAGGTATACTCAAAAGAAGTTTATAATATAGGAATACACTTGCATTCAGGAACACTGCCTAGAGCTCACTGCTCAAAATGGGAAGTAACATTTCCTTATAGAGACTTGGATTAGATCAAAGAGAATGAACTAAAGAAATAGCATCTACAAATGGTTGATTACAGTTTCAGTTAGGCTTAGATGTAAATCTTCTTTCCTTCTGACTAATACTAATCTTCTGCTTTGCTCTACTCTAACTCACTTCACAAAATATTTATGTGCAAGTGAAATTGTGCATAAAATCACTCCAACACTCTTCTAATTTTTGCAATACACATCGACACACCATGCACACACCCTAAAAAGATATAAGAGATCATACATATATAATCACGAATAGCAATTTGTTTGCAATATGTCAGTTCAAATAAAACTTGAAGTTATTAGCAATCTTAAATCATAAGAGTTATGTAATGCACATCCACAATAGTCAACCACAACTTGGCTCAGAACAAAAAAAAATAAGAAAATACAAAAAATATTTGATAAAACATTCCTTGAATATTTGCAACATATTACATCAACTAAGTTGGCCCCAAAATACTGATAAACAAAGAATTATCAATTGAATCTCCAAACTCACACAAAACTCAATACGATCCACCAATATTTCCATACAACACATTAGATGCACTGACAAACCTCCTATGAGGTCCACAACTCAAAATAGCAACTATAAATCTACAAGTGAATTAATGAACACCAAACTGCTAGATGTTTTGTTCTTCCTGTCTGACTTTAATTTGACTATCGGTATAAGTAAATGGTGTAATGTGGATGAGTCACTAACTATGGTTTCCATCAATGACAACACCAAAAATCATTCGTAGTGTATCTTTCCAACAATCTCCCCCTATGGCATTGATGACAACACTTAGTGAAAAATGACTAAGTGTCGGATCAAAAACAACATGAGTTACATTGCCATTTCAAAACTCCAAAAAGAAACTTCAATCTTGGGAAAAAAACTCCCCCTATGATGACTATGCATTTTTCATTATACACTTCTCCCCCTTTGACATCAATGACAAAAACTAGCGAAACTAAAACAAAAATTCCAAAACTGTACAGGTATGAACTTGTAACTTACAAAATTTTGAAAATATCTACAAAATTTTGCTTCAACACTCTTAGATTGTCATCATAGGACTTTTTGAGACTTTTTGAAACTGTTATGTGACTGCACATTAAAATGGATTGAGCCTCTATAGTTTCAATATTCTTCGGGTCACTAATTGCTACAACAGCTTTTGCTTGCCTCAAAGCACTTACCATTATTTCAATCTTTGGAAAAATTTGTCCCCTAAGTTCACATACTCTCCCAAAAATTCTATCATTTTCATTCTTTAAACATCTTATTTTGTTAAGTAAAGCTATTACTTGACCTTCTTGTTGAACCACATCACCAACTAAAGGATCAAAAGTAGCAGAAATGGTAGCTAATTGACTTTCCAAGTCCACCTTTTTCTCATTACCTTCAATAAACTTGGATAGATCTAAACAAGACTTATAGGCTTTTCTAGCTTCAAATATAGAACCTTGAATGTTCTTTATGCAAGTAGCTAACATAATCATATCCTTTGCAATCACTGCCTTCAACTAACTAAGTCTTTTCCTATTAAATTCTTTTTGCACTTTATCCTTAGTAGATTTCTCAAGAGACTCAAATTGAGTACTTATAGCATTTATGAGCTTCTTTAGGTCACCAGAAGAGGAACCTGATGGATCCATGACATGAGTTGGCATTAATTTCTACAGAACTCTAGATGCAAGGCTTAGTAGTTCACCATCATCTATGTGAGACTTCAAAATTTTCTCATTGGCCTTAGCTTGAGCAATTGATGCAACCTTCATCATTTTAATTAGGGATATAGTAGATAGATTGATTGAACTTTCATCCAATTTAGGATCAAAATATTCCTGTTACTCCATCAGAGATCTCTTCATTACCTTGGAAGTGTTTCTTTCCTCCACTCTGATTTCCTGAGCTTTTTCATCTTTAGCCTTGGGTTCTTTAGAGACCGTTTCTAGATCCTTTTCATTTTGCACCATCTTCTCCTCAACTAGCACCACCTTAGGAACTTTAGTTTCCATAGGTTTCTCTATATTTTCCATATTAGAAGAAATCAGGATATCCTCAACTTCTGGAGGATCATATATATTCATATTCTCTTCATTCACATTCTCCTTTTCATTTACATTTGCCTCCTCATTCACTGCCTCATTTACCAAAACATTTTCAGTATTCATTTCCTCAATTCTAATCTTATTCTTAGATAAAAAAATCTTCCAAAATTTCCTTAGTTTCATTGAAAACAACATCAATTTCACTAATCATCAGTTTATTCACCCTTATCTTGCTCTTGAATTCTCTTTTAGCATTTTCAAGGATTGAATCCATTTCTCCAATTCACATTTCTAGGCACAAATATGCAAGAACTTTCTTCCTCAAATTCTCTTCTTTTGTTCTAGAATTTACTCTTCTTGACTCCAAAATATCATACAAATTCTTGGGCAAGCTAGACATAATCTCAATAAGAGCTTTATTAAAAATGTTTAGATGTTTTATTGTAGCTTCTTCTAGAACTCTTTGAGTAGATTCATGAAAGGTTTCATACAAGTCATAGAGGGGCTTGAGATTACCATCATTGACAACTACATACACAAATTCATCAATAGGCATACTAGGTTTGTCAACTTTATCCTTCTTTTCCTTTTCTTCTTTGCTGGAAGATCTGCTCTTTTTTAACTCAATGGCATAAGCTCTAGTAGCTCTTACTTCTTTCAAAACTTCTTATGATTCTGTTTCCTTATCTTCTAAAATAGGCTTATATGTTCTCGTACTTTTATTCATCTTCCTTTTACTGGAAGGCTTTTCTTGTGTTGGTTTTGTTGCAAGGGAACTCCTTGTAGATCTAGTATGGGTAGAGGATGCACTAGGACTAGCTGACTCTATTTTTTCTTTCACTTCTACTGCTTCTACCTCTTCTCTCTTCTTTCTTCTCTCAAGGCTTCTACAATTAAGCCCATCCTTTCTACAAAAACTTCTATTTCTTTTCTTTCTCTCCTAACTATCACCAGTTTTCTCAATTCCTTGTGAGCCTACATACTTTTCTCTGCATATATTTTGAACCTCTCTTCTCCAAGATCTAAAGGTGAATTACACAATTTTTTTGCATACATCTTCAAAAAAATTTCCTCCACTTCATATCCCATTGGCATGATCCAAATTGTTCTAGGATCACTAGCTCACATATGACATTGGTCAATACCTACCATGAAGCAGATGGTATCTTTGTATTGTTCCACAATTGAAGTGGGAATTCTGTCCTTGGCATGCACCATATTCTAGAAAATTTTGAAGTATCCCCATAGGGTAGTGTTCCTGACCTGATGGTAACCCACTCCAAACAACTTGTTCCTTATTTGAATAGCTACAAGCTCATCATTTTTCTAATGTACACTTCCAATACCCGATACCTCATTCATGAAATACAAAAATACACACAATAGAAGATTACCATATTTAAAAGCATTATTGTCTTTCTTGATCTTGCTTAGATTCTCCAACAACTGACTTCTAAGTAGCTCGTACAAGTCATACTCTGCATTTTTCTGTATCATTTCATAAGCTGCATAGATGGTTGTACCAAATATAGAATTGTCTAGCTAGAATGATATATCTTGTAACCAATGACCATTGATGCAAATTTCATATCAACTTCTGCAATGTCTCCTATTGTCATTGCTCTTCTATTCCATTACACACCTATTGCCTTAGTAACTTTGTCATTCTTCACGGATTTCAAAATTGGAAGTCTATCGATGGAATTTAGACTTGTTACTGCACATATAGCCTCCTTTGTGATTTTGAAGGGTATATTCAGCCACATGAATTTGTCATGAACACGGATCAAAATGTATCTCACCCATTTGTTTTCCTCAAATACAGGAAATATCACAAACTGCACAATCTTCTTCTCTTCTAGGGTTTGAAATTCTAGTTTTACAATAAAATATTCTCCAACTATATGATGGGAGTACAAATTCATTATTTGAGAGGTGCCTAACTCTTCAATGTTCGCATGAATATATTCCCTAATATCCTGAGTGTGCAAAACTATGTATGACACAGATGAAAATTCTCCTAAGGGTTCAGTCTCCACATACTTAAAGGGATGCCAGTAAAATTTGGGATGTGGTCTATCCTTGAATTTGACTACCAGAGGAGTGGTCATGATTGCAAGTTACAAATTTATAAGTTTTTCAAAAGATACCTTTCTGTTGGATCAGAGTTCGATTGCGGATTTTTCTCCATGCTTTGAATTTCTCCACAATTCGACAAAGTTCACTCCAACCCTCTTCATGCTACTTTCCTTCAAAATGAAAAGTGGTAAATGAAGGATAAAAATGACTTTTTATCATTCACACAACTAACCCTTTTTTTCGCAATAAACTCCTTAACCTTAGTTCATCGATTACTCTGATTTCAAGCATTGAGACAAATAATTTTTCTGTAGATCTCCAAAACTTTACAATACTGGCTCCAATTTGGTTAAGAAACATCTAAAAGGCATTGATCCACCTATTGGATTGGTCCACATTCTAGTATCATTTTCCTATAGGGGGTTGTGTATTATGTTTTACTGGACCTCTTCTATACCAATAGAATCTAGCAATATGCCCAAATTTGTTACAGTTGTAACACACAACATTTCTCTTATCAAACCAATTGTCCCACTGATTTTTCCTTGATCTGCATTGGTTAGAAATATGCCCAAATCTATTGCATTCATAGTATTTTATATTTCTATGAAAGTTGTTCATCACAATTCTGCATTCACTTGACTTATGACCATACTTATAGCAATTAAAGCACTGAACTAAGAATGATGGTCCACTTGGATTTACCTTGTTGCTACACTAAGAAACCATATGATCAAATTTGTTGCAAGTAAAACAATAACCATTGAATCTTTGAGCATTTGGTTGTCTCACCAGATTTCCTCTAACTCCATTCATCTGATTTCTTTATCGAAATCTTCCTTGTCTAGAATTCCTTTGTCTATTGTTTCTTTGTCCAGATTCAGAACTTTCTCCTTCTTCATATCCAAGAACTCTCTTGTTACCATCGGTCCTCTGACCTTTAATCAGTTCATCAAGTTTGGCTAAACTAGCTTTGAATTTCTCCTTGTACTCATTTGCAGTAGTAAGTTCATCTCCAAGATCATCAAGCTATTTTTCAAGAATTTCCTCATTGTTTTTAGATTGTTCCAATTCATTCTCCAAACAGCTATATTGTTCAGATTTTTCTTTCAAATATTGAGCAAGTTTTTCTCCATTCTTCTTTCTATCTTCAAATTCCTTGGTCATTTTCATCATGATGGATTCCATCTCATGCTTCAGGGTAGCATTTTCTTTGGAAAAAAATTCACACTCTTTTGTTTTCTCCTTTAAGACATGACTAAGTTGTTCATCTTCCATTCTTCTATTCTTCTGCTTGAGCTGATCACTTAATTCCTTTCTTTTATCCCTTGATTCATTGAATTTTTCTGTCAATGATTAGATGAATTTATCTGTATTCTCAAGATTTTCTTGTAGTTCTTAATTCTCAATTTTTTTGACTGGTCAAGATCATCCAAGGCCACCATAAGTTTCTATTGAAGATTGTTTGTATCCATTGAAAACACTTTCCAAGATCTCCCCAAGTTTTTAGACTTATTTCGAGGAACTAGCTTTGATACCAATTGTTGGAAACAGGCAACACTAAGAGGGGGGTTGAATCAGTCTTCTGTAAAAAATAAATTTATTATTTTGATCTTTAATTCACTTAGAACATTCAACCAAGAGTAACATGCAAAAAGAGAGAAAAAAACCACAACACCATAATACAAGATTTTTTTTGGTGGAAACCCTATTAGGGGAAAAACCAGAGTGGATAGACAATCCACAATATAATATGAGTATACTCAAAAGAAGTTTACAATATAGGAATGCACTTGCATTCAGGAACACTTCCCAGAGCTCACTGCTCAAAATGGGAAGGCACACTGCCTTAAAGAGATTTGGATTAGATCCAAGAGAATGAACTGAATAAATAGCATCTACAAATGTTTGATTATGGTTTTGGTTAGGCTCAGATGTCAATCTTCTATCCTTCTGACTGATACTAATCTTCTGCTTTGCTCTACTTTGGCTCACTTCACAAAATATTTATGTGCAAGTGGAACTGTGCATAAAATATCTCCAACACTCTTTTGGTATTCACAATACACATTGACACACCATGCACACACCCTAAAAGATATAAGAGATCATACATATATGTATACAACTAGCAATTTTTTTGCAATATGTCAGCTCAAATAAAACTTGAAGATATTAGCAACTGTTGGCTTAAATCATAAGAGTTATGTAATGCACATCCACAACAGTCAGTCACAACTTAGCTTAGACCCAAAACAAGATAAGCAAACACAAAAATATTTGATAAAAGATTCCTTGAATATCTACAACATATTACATCAACTGAGTCAGCCCCAAAATACCGATAAATAGAGAATTATCAATCAAATCTCCAAGCTCACACAAGACTCAATACGAGGCACCAAGATTTCTAGACAAAAAAATAGATGTATTGAAAAACCTCCTATGAGGTCCACAACTCAAAATAACAACTGGAAATCTACAGGTGAGTCGATGAACACCAAACTACCGGATGTTCTATTCTTCCTATCTGAATTCAATCTAATTGCCAGTATAACTAAATGGTGTAGTGTAGATGAGTCACCGACTAGGGTTTCCATCAATGACAACACCAAAAACCATTTGCAGTGCTTCTTACCAACACCTATTTCCCAAACAAACATGTCAAGTTATTCCTCAGTTGTAGTGGACATCAATGACATGAAGAGTCTCATGCAAACTTTTGTTAACAAGTTGGTCATTATCAAATGACAACAAGCAATGTCTCCGAACTAGACCACCCAAGCCTATGGCAGGGGAAAACCATCTTATCAGAAAAATCCATACAAGGGATCCTCTAGAGGAGGAAGTCAATAGGAGACATTTGCAAACCAAATAGTTCTGGTCACCATGCCGCTATAGACAGTGAAAGACAACTTGAGTAAAGATTTGATTCTAGGCTAGAACAATTTGGTAGAAGACGAGAATGTATGGTGCTTCCCATGCAGTGATAGCCATATTCCTCAAAATTGTTGAAGGGAGAATTGCAACAAAAGATAGCAGAACAAAGAAGAAAGGGTGTGCTCCTGAATGTGAATGAATATGAGTCTTCTAAAATGGGAAATGCTCATTTCAGGGTGCAAATGCAAGTAATGTCCTTGGAGCAAGAGCTGGATATTTTTCTTGATCAAGTGCTATTTTCATGGATGGAAGAAGAAGATGCAATGTTCATGAATGAAGCTCTGACAACTTGTGCCCCACAAGTACAATCAGATTACAAGACAAGATCCAAAAGAATGCTCACAGGAGAATACGTGCAACATTCCTTGTCACACCCTCAACCACATCAACCACTATTGCAAGAAAAGTAGGTTCCATTTCTTGGAGTCTGACCTATTCCATAGCCACACAATATGCCCTTGCTAGAAAAGGAGGCGAGAAAGGCACCGAGCCTAGTCACGATGGAATGTTTTTTTCTAAAAAAGAGAAATACCACCACTGGTACATTTTGACCCATTTTTCGACGACAGCCCGTCAAAATTTTGACGACTATTTGTTGCTATTTTTGTGTCAAAATTTTGACGGCATTTGAAATGTCAAAATTATGGCCTAGCATCATCATCAAAAAATGGGTCAAAATGTACCAGTGCACTATTCAAGCCCAAGATCCAACCAATCAGAATGCTTAATGTGGTGGAACAATTGAATAAGGTGACTTCCAACATATCTCTATGTGACATCATATCTATTTTAAAAAAAAAGACACAACTTCAGGAAGCATTGAAAAATGAAGAACAAATTTTGTAGATGGATGTGATTCCCTCATGTAGTCAAAGAAAAGATAGAGGATCCATCCAAGCCCCTCAAGTTCCAAAACCAAAAAATTATACAAATTATGGGAGCATTGAAAAAAGAGAAAGAGGTAAGAAATCCAAAGCCCACACCTTTCTTTTTAACAATTATTGTGGGAGATAAGATTTTGCATAATAATATGATTGATTTAGTGCCTAGCACAATTGTCATGCCAAAAAAAGTGATTGATTCCTTGAAACTAAAGTATGAACCCCTTGAGAAAGGAATCATGCAATTAGATGGGAAGAAGTTTTGACCATCAGTCAGATAAAAGATCTATTTCTGACCCTCTTCTTGTGTCCAAGCCAAATAGTCACACAAGAAATAGTAGTGATAGACATTCTCCTGGTCTTCGAGATGTGTCTTACAAGATATTTTACCACAAAGCTTGGAAAATACTTAGTGCTCAACCAGTCCCACCTAATATTGAGAACCAAGAATGGGGAAAAGATGAAGATTCTATCTGAATCTTTGCATACTGAAAACATTGTGGACAATGTTGTTGTATGCTTTTTTGAAGCAACACATACCTCCATCTCTCAGTAGGAGAGATATTGAATGGAATTGTTGGAAGATGAGGAAGATACAAGTGATTAGAGTCCTAAAGAAGAAGTGCTACTCAACCCCAATTCATTGAATTTGATCCATTCAACAACTTCATGCAACATGGCTAGGCACCTATGTGATTTTTGACGATGATCAGGTCTTCCCGAAATTGATGAAAGATTAGGAGGAATGTGATGATCTGGAAGATAATCATCTATGGACCCTATATTTTGATGGTTCCAAGGGTAAATCTAGCTTTGGAGTGGGTGTCTGACTAATATCTCCAATAGGATTAGAGACCCTCAAAGATTACCATTTTTAGTTCTCATGCTCGAACAATTATGTTGAATATGAGGCCTTGTTCCATGGTCTGATCCTTGTAGAATGGGTATAAAGAGTGTACAAGCTTTTGGATATTCAAAGCTATTGGTGAGTTAGGTATGTGGGTAAGCGATTGCAAAAAATACAAGGATGAGGTCATACAGACATCGGATTTGGGACTTAATTAAGAGCTTTGAAGTGCTCAATATACAAGTTATTCCCTAATCTCAAAACAATGTCATTGATCAGATGGCTTCTTTCGGTTCACAATTTGAACCAACTTCTAATCTAACCAAGTAGAATGTGGTTCAAGTCATCATCTGACCTTCAATTGCTGATAATGATGAGAATTGACAAGTTTTTAATGATGACATTCATATTGTTGCTTTCATATAGAAAGGAGGAACAAATTCCAACTATTTACCACCATGAGCAAAATTTCCCGAAGAGTAGGTCATCCAGTTAAAGGGAAACAAGCTTCCTCAAGGATCTCTTTGATTGTAAATATGTGAGAAAAAACAAGAAAATTTTCGCTAAGGATGCTAGAGACTATGAAGATCTTGATGTTAGAAACAAAAAAAAAATAAAAGTCAGAAAGAAGTTCCTCACAAGCACAAGAAAAGACTAAATGATCTATGTTTCAAATATGAAAGAGTTATTTCCTAGACCTATGATGATCTAAGAGGGTATGACTTAGGCATAATTCAACATACCATTGACTTGGCAGAAAGATTTTAACCTGTCCAACAAAAGAAAAGGCCAATCAATCTAAAGGTTGAGGCATTGATGGCACAAGAGCTCACCAAATTGGTTGAGTCAGGGATCATATATCCAATCAAGCATTCCACTTGGGTGTTGAATTTGGTACCAGTCTAAAAAAGGAATGGAGATATTAGGCTTTGTGTTGACTTTCAAGATTTGAATAAAGCCTTGCTAAAAGATCATTACCCCTTACCATTAATGGATCAAATCCTATAGACTATGGCTGGATCAGAGATGTTTTCATTGCCAGATGATTTCTCAGGCTATAACCAAATATATGTGAACAAATCCAATCAACATAAGATAACATTTACCACTAAGTGGGGAATGTTTGCATATTCAAAATTTTCATTCAAACTTTCAAAGGCTGGTGCGACTTTTCAATGAGCAATGGATAATTTTTTCAAGGGATTGATAAACCTAATTATCCTAATATATTTGGATGACCTAATGGTCTTTTCAAAATCAAAAGATGATCACTTTGATCATCTAGAAAAGGTTTTCCAGAAATGCCAATAGTTTGGGATTTCTTTGAATCCCAAAAAATGTGTTTTTGGAGTACCTCAAGGAAAGTTACTTGGATTTTTGGTGTCTAAAGAGGGAATAGCAATAGATCCAAAAAGGGTTAGATCTATAATGGAATTACCCCTACTAGTGAACCAAAAGGGACTGCAATCCTTTTTGGGGAAGATCAATTTTGTTAGCAGATTCATATCAGATTTCATAAGAATTGCAAAACTAATCACACTGATACTGAAGAAAAACCTAATTTTTAAATGGACCCCCAAAGGCAAAGCAAATTTTGAGTAGCTAAAAATAGCATCTCTGCAGCCCCAGTATTGGTCAACCCTAACTTTTCCAAAGACTTTTTGCTCTATGTGTACAATGGCCAACATAGCATAGCTTTCGTGCTCACTCAGAAGTGTGGGGAAGATAATGGAGAGCATCCTATTCCATTCCACTCAAGGACCCTTAAAGGTTATGAAGCCATATATAATTTTGTAGAAAAACAAGATTTTTCCATTTTTGAAATCTTAAAGAAATTTTGACACTTAGTGTCAGCCAACAAGATCACTATTCTCGTGGCACATCCTAGTGTGCTGGAATATATCACAGAAGGTGAGATAATAGAAAAGAGGGAAAATTGGATCACCAAGATCCTAGAATATGATGTGGACATTAGACCAACCAAGCTGGTTTGAGGAAGAGGTTTGTGTGAATACATTGCATAGGAATCTTTGGAAAAATGAAGAACATCTCATTTTGATACTCTATGTTGTCATTGATGTCATCATGATATATGAGTTCCAACTGCAAGATCAAGACTAAAATTATTTTGGTATTCTAGTCATGTATCTAAATTGATATTTTGCTTACATCCTCTAGTATTTTGGTACGCATTTGTTTGTTGGTAATTTCTATTGCTAGCAGTTTTGGAAAATGGTTTGTAGATGTCAGGAGCATGTACATTCAAGATCTCACATATCCAGTTGCTCATATGGTGTATTGGTATTACATTGGTGCTTGTATTTTGTGCTAATAGGTCTATCCCTAGCTGACCTAATAAATGTATTATGTTATGCGGATATATGTGCGACCTATTTTAGGTCCTTGCTAACATAATGTAGTGTGTTGGAGATTTGAATTATCTTGAAATATTTTTGTGAATGCTTGAAGTTGATAGATTGTATTTTTCGTAAATAAGAAGTGCATCTAATTAGGCTGACCCAATTGATGCTTGTGGAGAGATCAGGTATATATTGGATAATCTTTGAAGTTTGAAGATGTGAATTTTGGTGTGAGTTAATGTGAATGTAAAGAAGATTGAATATGATGAAGTGTGTTAAGTCTATTTATTAAGGTACATCAGAACTAAATCTGTACTTACTAGGTGTATTCCATCAGTTCATTTTTTGGTTGTAAGCCATTTTCTATCATTAAAATTCTATAGGCAATGATCCTTTGTTTTTGGATAGTGAGTCCTGGAAATGAGCCACCCATTTTGTAATATTTTGTAACCAGTTTTACTATATTGTGAGCTAACACTCACTATGGTTTTTCCCATTTTGGGTTTTCCACATAAAAGTATTAGTGTTCGCATGTTCTCTGATTTCATGTTTTATTAATGATTTTAATTATCGTTGTTGTTGTATGCATTGGAATAATTGGATGGTATTTGGTTAGAAAATTTAAGAAGATACCAATTCACCCCCTCTCTCAGTATCTTGGACATTTAACAATTGGTATCAGAGCTCAGTTCCTTTGGAGAAGCCTAATAGCTTGAGGGAGATCCTAAAGATGGAAGAAATGGATGATAAAGGAGAGATCCATACTGCTCTTAAGGATCTTGAAAAAGTTGAAAGAGAAAATAGAGATCTGAAAGAAAATCTTGAAGGTGCAAATGATTGTGTCCAAAAATTAAAGGAGCAATTGAAAAGGTTCAAAGATAGGCACAAGGAAGTAACTAATCAGTTGAAGAAGGCTAATGAAAATATTCTCAGTCTAAAAGTACAAGTAGAATAGAAGAAAAGAGTTGAAGAATTCCTAAACAAGTTGGTACAAAGCAATTCTGAAGAGTGTACCAAGCTTGAACAAGAAGTTGTGAACCTAAAAGTATATCTAGAGAAGGAAAAAAATTGTGAAAACAATTTCAAATCTAGCTCACACAGGCTTGATGAACTAATTGTTGGAAAAAAACCAAATAAA
The DNA here is from genome assembly GCA_007258455.2 of Sequoia sempervirens. Classification (NCBI taxonomy): domain Eukaryota; kingdom Viridiplantae; phylum Streptophyta; class Pinopsida; order Cupressales; family Cupressaceae; genus Sequoia; species Sequoia sempervirens. The sequence continues at coordinate 27,441,515 of VDFB02252616.1, forward strand.
GATAAAGGTGGTATGGGAAATGATACCGGTGAAAGCTCTAAAGTTGTAAACAATAAGAAGACTTAGAATAAGGAAATTCAAGGAACTCTCCTAGGAGACCTTCGATGAGATAGCCCAATGCACAAAGGTATCCTTCTTTTAATGGAACCTATTTTCATGCACTAGATTTGGTCACAAAGCAATAGAATTTAGAAGTAGGATGAATCAGTTCCCTAGTCCTTTTATTGGTCAACATTTTTCATGCAAAAGAATTGGACATAGGGCAAGTGAATGTAGAACCTTGATGATGAATCAATTTTATGGAGGAAGAATGAATCAATCCTTTAATGGCTATTGCTATACTTGCAACAAGTATGGACATAAAGCTAACCAATGCAAAACAAGAATCAGTGGAAGTCAATCTTATCAAAGAAATATTGTCTGCTACAACTGCAACAAACCAGGACATGTTTCAAGAGTTTGCAGAAGCAAGAAGAGTAAGGAGACTAATCTAGTGGAAAAGAGTGAATTTGTGAATAAGGTTGACAAAGATGAGAATAAGCAAGAGATGAATAATATTTGGAGAAAGAAAGAAGAACCAGAGACTACTGATGAGTTTGTGCCCTCATCCAGAACAAATGATTTATTTGGTAATTAGACTTAGCAAGGTCGTAGGGGGAGTATTATCAGAAAATTATAAGAACCCCTAGATAAATGGAATATCAAAGGCTGGCATGAGGGTGAAATGTGGAGATTGAGTTTTTAGAGATTCTGAAATAGGAACTAGTGGAAAATATGGAGCAATGATCCTTTGCAGAATCAATTAGGGTTTGTCTATGAAAAAGAGAAGAGTTTTTAGCAACTTTTTGGATTCTACTGCATTTAATTCAAATTAGGGTGTATCGTTATTTTATAAGGCAAATGTTCAAGGCATTTTGATCATTCAAGCATTTGGAGAAATTGAAGAGATTTTGGAGAATTCTTGAAGAGAATTGAATTGTGTTTTCACTTTGGTTAAGTTGTTTAAGTTTAGAACTGGTAGAATGGAAACTCTTGTGTTGTGAAAGTGTTGGAGAGGCCGAGGCCCTCTTATAGAAAATATTTGTTGAAGGTTTTCAAAGATGACCACACTGGTGCATTTTCATCAATTCCATATGGAATAATGCTGACTGAAGATATAAGGATGTATATTCGTGTGAAGTATGAGGAATATCATCACTCTAAATTTATTGATATTTGGTAAAAAAGTGCTTACTGGTGATGACTTCTTAGAAAAATATAAGTACTCAAATGTGGTTGAGAAAAGGTTGGATAGATGGAATAATTTTCCTAATTTCAGCTATGATGAGAAATATGTGAAACCAGTCCTAAGCAGAATTCATGACAAATTCCTTTAGACTTATTGCACACACCTGATAACAAAGGAAGCAATTAGGGCTGCAACTAGACTTTGGGATAAAGGTACAATACCTATGTTAAAATATATGAAGAATGAGGTTGTAATGGAACTCACAGGAGCCGCGTATGAAAAAAGATCCCTAGTGATGAAAACCATTAATAACAAAGGAATATGGTTGAGAATGGTGTTGATTATGATCTTTGTGAGCTTCTTCAGATACAGTTGCTAGAGAACCTAAAGTCGAAAAAGGAAAGGAAGTATGCTTTCAAGTTTGGTTCATTGATCAAATGCTTATTGTTTTATTTCATGAAGAGACTTCTGGGAAAGAATGAAGAAGTACATTGGGACTCATCCAGACCTGTAGGAAATTTTTTATTATATGCATAGTCTAGGAAATTTGGATGCTCAAGATAATGTGCTGACAACTTTCTTTGTTGTATTTAAAAGAAACATGAATGTAAGAGAGAGGATCCTGAGGAAAATTGTTGAGAAGTATAAGGATGATATCATATTCCATGTTTCTTCAGATGAATGCATGATTTAGGCTATAGAACCTCAAACTGTCTAGATTCAACCTCTGGGATATGAGGTGAAAAAATATGAAGTTGAAGGATATGTGCAATTGTTGTTGAAGAATTAAAAGGACCCCAATGAACCTAGAATTGAGACATATGCAAAAAAGTCTATGGAGATTCATATGGAGCAGTAGAAGCCTAAGATTAGGAAGAAAGTGGAGAAAAAAATAAAAGAAGTTGGATTCATTGATGAGGATATTTCCCTTGGAAGGGCTTGGGGAGAATGATTGGATGCAAAATCATTTGGCCCGAGGAGATCCAAAAGGAATACCTCTGCAAAACCCTTCACAACTCCTTTAGCTAAGATTGAGCCTAGTGTGTTTGATAAAGGTAAAGGTCCTATTTCCTATAGATTGACTACAAGATCTAGGAAGAGGAAGGAAACTCCTTCAGTAGTTCCTAAAAGGAGAGGAAGAAAAGAGAAAGCAACAATGGAGAAAAATATAAGTGCTACAGATGGTTAGGATGATGATGAAGAAGATTCTAAAACAAAGTTGGTGAGAAGAAAAAGAGGAGGTTTAGCCTCTGGTGAAGGTGCATATATAGAAGTTGTTAGTTCCGAGAGAGTACATATTATATCATCTTCTAACAATGAAGAAGATAAAGAGTTTTGTATACATGTGCACACCAAGCTAGAATCAAAGAAGGCTAAGGTAGTTGGTGAAGCCTCTAAGGACTAGAGAAATGAAAAAAACATTTCGGTAAGTTTTGGCCCCTAATTTAAACTAGAGATAACTCTTAATTCCTTGCTACATTTTGAGAACATGCTTCAACCCACAACTAAATATTATGATAAGGTTGGAGAAGAATATAATAAAACCTTTCTTTTAGTTGTTATTGAATATGTTATCATCTTAGAAGTTAAGTAGGATAATATAAGGAAATATGTACCTGAAAGCGTGTGGGATGCTCTGATGAAAAGGAGATAAAAAGTTGTTGTAATTGAAGAGAAAATTAGAAATATTGCATATAATAAGATTGGGTCTTCCCTGACTCTAGATGACCTAGAATATTTGAAGAATATTTTTTCATACATGTTTCAGATGAAGAGTAGAGTAAACATGTTGACGACAATAAATAAAATGATTACAAAAAATGTTAGAAAGGAAACAACAAAGGTAGTCTATGAGACAACATAAAAATATGGTATGATTAAGACAGATGATGTTGCTACTGTTGATAATGCTAAGGAAAATATTCCCCATGATATAGGTAATGAAGATATTTTTGGAAATTTTGATGTTGAAATTAATATTGGTGAACAAAATAATGAGTAAAATGAAGGAGAAGTTGAGCCTGAGATGCATAATGATGCTCCTCTGGAGCTCACTGAAGAAAAAGAAGGAAATAATGAACAAGGCAATGCTGAAGAAGAAAGACAAGGAAATGGTGAAGATAAAGTACAAGACAACCCTGAGAAAGAATAGAATAAAGACGAAAAGGATGGAAATGAGGAAGAGGACAATAATGACAAAGATGATGATAAAGATAAAGATGAAGAAAAAGAAGAGAAGAAAGGAGAGGAAGAGAAGGAAATAGAAGAAGAAAAGAAGGAAGAGGAAGAGAAAGAAGAGAGAAAGGAAGAAAAGAAAAACAAAGATATTGAAGGGAAAAATGAAGAAAATGAAAGGAAAATTGTGAAATCACTTAAGATTCTCAGAGAATCATCCTCTGGTAATGATATTCTAAAAGGTTTTCTTTCCAAGAAAATCAGATTTTAGCTGGTAATTTCATAGGATATTTTACAAATTCCTATGATTGAAGGGTTGGTGGATATGGAGAAGATGTCTCTGATACATAAAGTAATGTTGGGAGCTACTATGCAAGAATCTAGTAGGAAGGAATTTCTAGAAGCACATCAAAGAGGAACATAACTTGCGGAGGATGCCCTCAAAGCATTAGAAGAAGTCATACCTGGTGCATCCATTGATAGATCTCTCACCCCTATTGAAAATATGAGATTGTTGTTAGATTCTCTCAAGGAGTATACCTCTAGGATTAATGAAAAGGAAACACAAGAGGTTGAGAATAAATTGGTAGAGAGAAGGTTACTGGCTCTACATGAAAAATGTGCACTTGCACATTCTGGAGTTGAAAAAAACCTAGAAGTTGTGAAAGTTTGTGAGTCAGAAGCTAATGCTGTTCTTGCTTATTGCTTCAAGTGGTCAGATGCCACTCAAAATATTAAGGTTGCTATGGATTCCATTGAGTCTCAGCTATCAACAGTTTTTGGTACTTACATTCTATCTAAAGATAGAGATAACTCAACTTGGAATTCAATCTTTGTGCATAAGAAAAATTATAGAAGAAAAAGGAATAAATTATCAAGAAATTTGATAGGTTGAGTGACATTGTAAGAGTTGAGTTCACTCTAGTTGGAAAGGCTCTGGCTTGCATAGAAAATATTGAATAGATAAATCTCACTCCTGATACTTCAAATGGTGTAGAAGAAATTCTAATTGAGTTGGAGTCTCTGAATAGGATTTTGATTACTGCTAAGGATAGTTGGGAGAATGGAAAAGTAGTATGGGAAGGTATCCTTAAGGAGCTTCAAGGCCCATAATCTTTTGGTTGATATGTGTTTCCTTGTTTTTTCTTTGTTTTAATGTTTTTCAGCTATTTTTGGGACACCCTTTGTCCTTGATGTCAAAGGGGGAGTGAAAAATGGTGAAATGGTGTCAGGGGGAGAAGTACTGTAAATAAGGAATTATGTTAATATTATTTTTGGTTTTTGGAACATGTTGCCATCAATGACAAAGGGGGAGATTGTTGGAAAAATGAAGAACATCTCATTTTGATACTCTTTGTTGCCATTGATGTCATCATGATATATGAGTTGCAACTACAAGATCAAGACCAAAGTTATTCTGATATTCTAGTTTGGTATCTGAACTAATATTTTGCTTAAATCCTCTGATATTTTGGTCCACATTTGTTTGCTGGTAATTTCTATTGTTGAGAGTTTTGGAAAATGGTTTGTAGATGTTGAGAGCATGTACATTCAAGATCTCACGTATCCAGTTGCTCGTATGGTGTATTGGTATTACATTGGTGTTTGCATTTTTTGTTAATAGGTTTATCCTTGGCTAACCAAATAAATGTATCGTGTTATGCAGATATATGTGTGACCTATTTTAGGTCCTTGCTAGAATAATGTAGTGTTCTGGAGATTTGAATTATCTTCTTGAAATATTTTTGTGAATGCTTGAAGCCAACAAATGGTATTTTTGGTAAATAAGAAGTGCATCTAATTAGGCTGACCTAATTGATGCTTGTAGAGAGATTAGATATATATTGGATAATCTTTGAAGTTTGAAAATGTGAATTTTGGTGTGAGTGAATGTGAATGTAAAGAAGATCAAATATGATGAAGTGTGTTAAGTCTGTTTATTGAGCTACATCAAAACTGAATATGCACTTACTAGGTGTATTCCATCAGTTCATTTTCTAGTTGTAAGCCATTTTCTATCACTGTAATTTTATAGGAAGTGAGTCTTTTTTTCTATACAGTGAGTCCTGGTAGTGAGCCACCCATTTTTTAATATTTTATAACTGGTTATACTATATTGTGAGCTAACACTCACCGTGGTTTTTCCCATTTTGGGTTTTCCATGTAAAAATCCTTGTGTTCACGTGTTCTCTGATTTCATGTTTTGTTAATGCTTTTAATTATCTTTTTTGTTGTATGCATTGGAATATTTGGATGGTCTTTTTTCATAAAATTTAAGTATCTTGGACATTTAACAGAATCAAGTCCCAAAGTTGGTGCAGGAGCACCATTAAGTAGCTTTTTTTCATCAAGGAAAATAAGGAGTAGATTATAGGATTTAATGAATTTTGTGTTATAATAAGGTCATGAGACCATTTTTATCATGTATTTGATAAAATTTGAGTCATACTAGGTGTCTAAGGTGGACAAATTATTTGATATTGCAAAAATTGCATTTTTTTGGCAAGTTAAATAATTAAGTTGTAAAAGTTGCTTTTGTGGAAGACCAATGGTCTCAAGATTTAAAAAGGTGGTTAAGGGAATTTATAAGGTAATTTAGCTTGTAAAAATTATAAATATTTTCTATTTCATCATTGTAAGGAGTTCTTTTGAAGATTTTAAAGAAGAAACATCAAGTTGTGCACCGTTTTTGTGATTTTTTCAGATTTTTAGTATTTTCCAACCTTGGTAGAGGCTATACAACAACTTCTTGATTCAAAAATTTGTGGGATAATTTGATACATTGTTTTCACTTGTATTTGAATTCAATTTGAAGGTTCTTTCATAATTTTTAGTGCATTTATTTGTCTGATTTCATAGATCAGCCATGAACAGTGCATATTGTGTTTTGAGGTTCCTACAATGAATTAAAACCCATTACACCTACTGTGAAGGATGTTTCTCAATGGAATGGGTGTGTACTAACCATTTTTGGTCTTTACAAGGTCAGAGAAAGTTGGGGAGGTCATTTCAAGAGTTGGGGTGTGAAGACCTAGTATGTAGTTTTATGGTTTCCATGAGGAAAAATATGATTTTATGATGTCAAAATAGGAGAATGATTAGGGCAGGGAGTTTTCTTTGTGTTTTGGGCATGCGCAGGCATAGATAAACCTATTTGAGATGATTTCATGGTTTTTCATGAGTGGTATGTTAGTTTTTCAATAAAACCCTAGTTTTGTGGCTATAAATGAGGGTTTCATGAATGAGACATTAGATTATTGTATTTCTGCCAAATAATTATGGATTCTTGAGTTTGGAGACATGTGAGTTTCTTCTCACAAGGTTTTAGAAGTTTTGGATAAGTTTCAATAGTAGTTTCTTTGGAAAAAGAGGCTAATTAGAAGCCTAAAATAGTGAAATTTTGAGTTTTGAGTGTTCTGGTTTGAAGTGACCATAGGTGAGTTTTGGATATGTTAAAGTTTATCCAAATGGGTTCATGATAAGGTTCATTTCATGGTTTGATGAGGTGTCATTGTGGAGTTACACCTGATTTAGTGAGGTTGGAAGGCTACAAGGAAAGAGTGAAGAATGGTTGAGATTGAAAGAGTTTGAGCATTTGGTGATCTAATACTTGATTTGTTGATCAAATTGTGATAGGTTGCATTGAAATACCTCCCCCTACTACATCAAACTGGTATTAGAGCAAAGGTACCAGATTATTGTATAAGATAGTTGAAGATTGTGAGAAAGAAAGCTTAGAAGGTGAAGAGGAAAGATTACAAAGATGCCTCCAAAAGCAAAGAACACAACAAAGGAGATGAATGAATTGAGAAACTAGTACATTAAAGAGATTGGAGAACTGAAAGAGAGATTGGAAACATTAGAAACCAATAAGAGAAGAGAAGTAGTTGAGAGCAATGAGTGAGAAGAAGAAGATGATGAATATTTTGAGGATGCTGAAGAAGAACTTGATCTAGAAAACCAAAGAATGGCTAAGCTGATAAAGATAGTAAAAGGTGAAAAATACAAGGTAAAATTAGATGTGCAAAATTTTGGTGGTAATTTGAATGAAGAGGAATTATTAGAATGGATAGCTTGTTTGTATAACTATTTTTAATGTGAAGAGATTCTTGAAGGACAAAGAGTGAAGATTTCCAAAACAAACCTTAAGGGTCATGCACTTGTATGGTGGGATTATCTATAGTCAAAAAGAAGGAACCAAGGCAAGTCTAAGATTTTGGATTGGGACAAGATGGTGGCTAAGTTAAAAGGTAAGTTTCTCCCTTCAGATTATCAAGTTCAAATGCTTAAGAAGTTGAAAAATTTGAGACAAAAGGAAATTTATGTAAAGGAATACACCGAAGAATTTTATAGGTTGAGTAGAAGGTCTAATCACAATGAAAATGAAGATGAGAAAGTTGCTAGGTACTTGGGTGGCTTAAGAATGAATATACATGATGAGTTGGCTTTTACTAACCCTAGAAATGTAGAAGAATGTTACAAAATGACATTGAAGGTTGAAGAGAAGGTAAAGAGGAGACAAGAGAAAATAGTAAGAGGAAAATTTTCTACTCCAAGGCAAGCAATTGAAAATCAAGGAGAAGAATCAAGCAAGAGAGATGAACAAGTTGCTGATTTTAGAGGTGGATATAGAGGCACAAGAGGCAGATTTGGAGGTGGAAGAAACTCTAGCACTTTTGTAGGAAGATGTTATCACGATCAAGAATTCAGGCATCCTACTTGGAAGTTCCCTATGAAGGCTATTTCATCAACAAGTGGAGGAGAAAGAAAGTCTGAAAGAAGAGCACAAATAGTCCATGAAGATGAGGTTGGGAGTTCAAATTTTAATTCACTATATGTTTCTCCTGAAGTTGGTGAGATGCTGATGATGAAGACTCAATTCTTGAAGACCACAAAGGAGAGAGTTTCTTCAAAGAAGAGCCTTGTTCAATATAACTTGTAGATGCAAGGATAAGGTATGTAGAGTCATTGTTGATTCAGGTTGCATAGATAATATTTTTTCAAATGAGATGGTAGAAAAGTTTCATTTACAAAGAGTGCCTAGGGAGAGGCCTTATAAGGTATCATGGGTTAGTGATAAGAAAAATTTGGCAGTGAGTGAAAAGGAAAAAATAGAGTTCCAAATAGGTCAGTATATAGATGAATTCCTTTGTGACATTCTACCAATGACTTGTTGCCACATGTTACTAGGTAGGCCCTAGCAGTTTGATAGGTCAACTATATACCATGGCAGGAAAAATAGATATAGTATAGAGAAAAGTGAGAAAACATTCTTGTTGACTCCATTGAATGAAGGATTAAATGAATATGGTGAGACAATTATGCTTGGGAGAAAGGATTTCATTATTTTTGGTGAAGGTAAGAGCAAGAGTGTGGATTTAAAAGTTAATACAAACCAAGTCAAGGTGCAGATAGTGACTAGGAAAAGTGAAAGGGATTTGAAGAAAGTGACAAAGGAGAATGCCTATAGGTGGAAGGAAAAAGTGAATGATGATGTGTCTCAGACTAATATGGTTCATAGTACAAGGATGAAGAGCCTTTGAAAAGGAAACAATAGAGTGAAAATATAGTGGTAGGGATAGTCAAGTTCCCTATGGTGTTGAATCAGGTAAAAAGACAAGTAAGAAGTGATATGATAGAGGTTGATGATGTGACAGTGAATAAGAAGACAAGGAAGTGTGATGATGATGTGATAGTAAAGTGCAAGGTTGTTGGTATAGAAAAAGGGAAGTCAAAGGATGTTAGTAGAGAGGTATATGGGTTTGGAAAAATAAAGGACATAGAGATAAATATGGTTGTTGATTCTAGGACAGTAAATAGAACAAGTACAGGTCTAATAGAGGTTACAAGGACTAATGAAACTATTGACAGTGGAAAAGTGGCAGAAAAGAAGACTCTTGGATAGTGGATGATACATGAAGGATAGAGTAAAATGAAGGTAGTAAATGGAGGTGAGAGTACAAGTATGGAGGAAGGTAAAACATCAATTTTTGAAGTTGGAAATGAAGTGAAACACTCCACAATGTTGTGTGATAGTGAGAAGCATGAAGAGAGTAAAGATATTCACAAGGATAATAAGGGAAGGGAAAGGAAAAAGAAACATGAACCTGATGGAAAATGAAAGGAGGTAAAAATATATGAATAATAAAAAGGAGGAAATGTTACATTCATCTTTCCAAGGGACTTGGAAAAGCTCAAAGTTGGGATGTATGGTGCAGGAGCACCATTGAGTAGGTTTTGTTCATCAAGAAAAATAAGGAGTAGATTATAGGCTTTAATGAATTTTGTGTTAGAATATGGTCATGAGAAAAAATTTATCATGTATTTGATCAAATTTGAATCATACTAGGTGTCTAAGGTGGAGAAATTATTTGACATTGCAAAAATTGCATTTTTTGGCAAATTGTTAAACAATTAAGTTGTAAAAGTTTCTTTTATGGAAGACTAATGGTATTAAGCTTTAAAAAGGTGGTTAAGGGAAGTTATAAGGTCATTTGGCTTGGAAAATGTATAAATATCTTGTATTTCATCATTGTAAGGAGTTCTTATTAGTATTTTGAAGAAGAAACATCAAGTTGTGCACTATTTTTGTGATTTTTCTAGATTTTTAGTATTTTCTGGCCTTGGTAGAGGTCGTACAACAAATTATTGATTCAAAAATTTGTGGGATAATTTGATACAATGTTTTCAATTGTATTTGAATTCAATTTGAAGGTTTTTTCATAAGTTTTAGTGCATTTATTTTTTTGATTTCACAGACTGGCCAAAAATAGGGCATTTTATGTTATGAGGTTCCTACAATGAATTTAAACCCATTCCATCTACTGTGAAGGATGTATCTAGGTGGAATGAGTGTGTACTAAATGGTTTTGGTGTGTAAAAGGTTAAGAAAGTTGGGGAGGTTGTTTCATGAGTTGGGTGTGAAGCCCTGGTATGTAGTTTTGTGGTTTCCATGAGGAAAAATGTGATTTTATGATGTCAAAATAGGAAAATGATTGGGGCAATGAGTTTTCTTGGTGTTTTGGGAATGTGTGGGCCTAGATAAACCTGTTTGAATTGATTTCATGGTTTTTCATGTGTGGTATGTTATTTTTTCAATAGAACCCTAGTTTTGTGGCTATTAATGAGGGTTTCATGAATGAGCCATTAGATGATTGTAGTTTTGCAAAATAATTGTGGATTCCTAAGTTTGGAGACATTTGAGTTGGTTCACATAGGGTTTTATAATTTTTGGATAAGTCTCAAGAGTAGTTACTTTGGAAAAAGAGGCTAATTAGAAGCCTAAAACAATGAAATTTTGAGTTTTGAGTGTTCTAGTCTGAAGTGACCATAGGTGATTTTTGGATATGTTAAATTTTGTCCAAATGGGTTCTTGATAAGGTTCATGTCATGGTATGATGAGGTTTTATTGTGGAGTTACACCCATTTGAGTGAGGTTGGAAGGCTATAAGGAAATAGTGAAGAATGACTGAGATTGAAAAAGTTTGAGCATGTGGTGATCTAATACTTGATTTGTTGATCAAAATTGTGATAAGTTGTGTTGTAGGACCTCCCCCAATTGCATCAGAAGCTGAAAGAGAGATTGATCAGGTCTACTCAAACCAATTTGAGTCGACGACTCCTAGGTGGCTGATCAAACATGGTATATGCAAAAGGGGTACTACTCGACCAACCTTCCATTCCATAAAAGGAAATACTACCGATTACAAGGAACTAGGTATGTATTAATTGAGGGTATATTATTTGAAATAAATTATGATGGTGCATTGCTCCGATGTTTAGACAAGTTACATGTGAAAACAACTCTCAATGAGTTCCATTGTAGTCTTGAGGGTGGACATTTCTCTGCCAAGACTACTTCTTTAAAGATAATGTGAGTAGGATATCATTGGCCATCTATGTTTACTAAAGCATACCATTTGGTGAAAAAGTTTACCCAGTGCCAATTTTTTGTTGGCAAAAGAAAGAATGCCACTTCTCCCCTGAACTTGATTATAACCAAGGAACCCTTTGCTCAATGGGGTTTGGATTTTATCATAATGATAAATTCTATTTCTATTGTTGGACACAAGTGGATCCTCATAGTGATTGACTACTTCACAAGGTGGATGAAGGTCGCAGCCCTAAAGAATGCCACAAAGGGGAAAATAGTCAATTTCCTTGAAGAGCTAGTAACTAGATTTGGCCCACCCAAGACCATCATAACTAATAATGCCCAAGATTTTGTTGGATCAAGGATGTTAGATTTTGCTATTAGGCATGCAATTTTCCTTAAAACTTCATTGAATTACTACCCACAAGGAAATGGGTTAGTAGATTCAACTAACAAAAACCTAATTAGGTGAATCAAGCAAATTAGGTCAGAACGATAAAGGGATTGGCACAAGCATCTGTGAGCTACTCTGTGGGTGGACTGGATTACTCCCAATAAAGTTTTGAAGACCTCCCCTTATGAATTGGTGTATGAAAAAGAGAAAGTGTTATCCATTTCCATAGAAATTCTTGCTTATAGTTATTGAAAGCCCTTGAAATTGAAGAAAGTGGGGAAATGGAGGTATGACTAGCAGAACTCCTCAAACTAGAGGAAGACAAAGAAAAAGATTATGGAGCCATGATCAACCATCCAAAAACAATAAAGTGATGGTTCGACAAAAAGACCTCTAACCTAGAATTTGAAGAGGGGAGCTTAGTGCTAAAGTATGATGAACATACTGAAAAACTAGGGCAACATACAAAATTTGAAGCACTATGGAAGGGATCCTTTTGAATCAATGCGTACAAGGAAAGGAATGTGTATGAACTTGGAGATATGGAAGGAAATTCTTTAGATATACCGGTGAGTGGTATTTATCTGAAGTTATTCCATTAAAGGACACAACTCTTTAAAAAAATTAACAGTTATGTACCATATGTAAAAAATTTGTAAATATATTTTAAACTTTTAGAATAAGCCATCTATGAATAACACTAAAGAAATGAAAAGTTTAATTATCTTATATTCATTGAAAAAATTACAATATAATTTAAGGCCTAAGGCTCTTTTGAGCAAACCCAAAAAGAGTAGTAGAGAAAAAAATATGTAAAAAGGAGGCAACATGCAAAAAAAAATAATGAAAAGCCTACTCGCTGCAACTATGCACTAGGAATTCAAAGTGCTTCCTCTAGGCTAGTCCCAGAATGCGCTCCATGTCGTACTCCCATAATAAATAGGTGGCCACTAGTTGAAAGGAGCAGTGGTGCATCTCAAGGTCCATAGTGTGGAAGTCAGAAAGGAAGGGAAACTAGGGTATGTCTATCCCAAAGTCCACATGCCTACGAAGGTCCTTGGAACTCAAGATACCAACACCAGGGATGGCCACTTGCACTATCTCCCCAAGCCCTTCCATTAGTGAAGCATTGAACATCTAGTGGCCCAACTCAATTATCATAGGCTTGGACACATTTAGGTCAAGCATCGAGGCCATGAAGTGGGAAAGGATGTTGCAGTTGCTTCAAAGCTAGTTCTTGTCATTAATGAAGTCTTGGCCAACTACCCATCTAAATGCAACCATGGAAAGGTGATCACATTTCTTCACTAGGTGCTTAATTCAGTCACTAATGACCTCTCCCATGAAGCAGTATTGTGGCCTCCATGGGCGGAGTTGAATAGAAGTTCCCAAGCTAGTAGACATTGTGAAAGAGCAACGAATTATAGTGGGATGGAAGACAGTGGAAAGCTTGCTAAAATTAAGAGGCTATATTTTTGAATGAATATTGCATAAGGTGGCATAGCTATATATAGAAAAGTGAAGTTGATGAACCCAACCAACGGATGGTCTATTTTTGGCCAGATGACAATAGGAAATATCAAAGCTAAAGAGAGAAAGGTAGATAAATCATACAGAGGATTTGATAGAATGTCTTGAGAAATAAATTTGGGCATTGGGAGTAGATGTTCTCATATGCCGATTGTTGACATGTGTCCTTTGCCATCATCAACACTAGCTAGTTTATTAATAGGAAAAGACATGGATTAACATGCTAAGCTCTGAAAAATTAATGGTCATGTCTTTTCAAGGGTACCTTGTATCACTTTAGCACATTTCACATAGTGAAAATCATGTTTTTCAATGCAATGAGTTTATTTGTAAGAGAAGCAGCATAGAGAATGAACTAGTTCCATTATAGTGGAATTTTTGACATTCCCAAGGGATACAAATCTCAAATCCACATGTATCACCTTGGGGGGAAACATTTAATGGACCAACACTAACGATGTAGCCTTAACTGCATGTACAAGCAAGGAATTAATTGTACTCAAAAGTAGGTTTTTCTAAAGAAGAAAAAGGAAAGTGGTTGTTTCATTTAGGAAATTCTCTACAAATTCCTGATACAGCCATGGTGGAGCCATCAATCTCTTGTAGAAAATTTGTAGTTTCAAGAAAAAGGCCAAGTTATGCCAATATTTTTGGGTGCAACTTGTTTGCCAATGCCCCAACACAAGAGGAGTGACCTTTAGAATTATGTAGGAAGGTGTTGCCTGATAGATGCATTTGAAGAGAGGTGGTGTAGGATATAGCTAACAATTTTTTTGACCCTAAGTTATCAACAAACCCTAAAGTTATAGGGAAGGTGTGTTCTAAAGAATGGTGGAGCATGGACCTTCAGAGGGCTTGGTGTCTCGACTCTAGAATTGTGGTCTCCCACAGTTCATACTACCTATTGTACATCCATGCTCAGAAGATATTCAACGCATTCATGAAAAGATTCAACAAAAGGATAGAATCCTTTGAGGGAAACATGATCAAAGTTTCTATTTCTATTGAATCCATACAAAATATGTTGTGTATCCCTATGATCTAGGGTGTTGAACATTTTGATGAAGAACAAATGGACCTCTTTGGGGAAGAAACGACTAGGGAAAAAAAGTTATGAGGATGAGGTGAAGGAACGGCCATAGAGAGGTCATCTCCTCTTTCCTCTTTCACACAAGAAATTCAAGGACACATAGTTTGTGTTCTCGATGTTGGCCTGGGTTTTAGGCCTTGATGGTGATGAGGAGGTCAATCCTTTTTAGTTTAACTTGCCTTTTGTGCTAAAAAGGGAAAAGAACTAGAGGTACTATGATTTTGCTGAGGTGATAGTTGTAAACATGCTAGCCAGCTAAAGAATTATAGTACCAAGTCTAAATTCAGGTATTCTTCTTTCTTGGATCATTTAATTTTGCATTAGAATTCTCAGTGGCTGGAGAGGAATGTACCCACATATAAGTTAGATGTAAGGGGTTGTCTCCAACTAGTTTCTGTGTGGACCCATATGCATTCAAGAACAAAGGATTATTATTGGTTTATAGATCATTTTCTATGGCTAGTGATTCAAAACCTATTGCCATGTCACATTGGTCATTTTTCTCTTGAGGTCATACAATGGATGGATGATCCATCAACCTTGATGGATTATTTCCTAGGCGAGGATTTTACATTTATCAAATTTCATAGTTTTACTGGGGAGCCTTTCCAACTCCCCAAATTTGTAATAGACAAAGTTTTTGTACTGGAGGCATGCCATCAAGTAACCATTGTCAACAATGTGTATGGAAGCAGAATAAACAAAACAAAAATATATTAATTTCCTCTCTCAATTTATAATAGTCAAGTAACATTGAATAAGCGAAAGACCAAGGACAACCTCACTAATCTACTGGTGGCCTTAGGCTTAGTTCTCATTTGTGATGAGTGAGATTACAACCCAATAAAGCACTACAATTTGAAGCATGAGAATGGAGAATATTTTGAGAGAAGGAGAAATGCAACTTAGGAAAGGCCAGAGATGTATATTGACCTGGCTTGCATCCCACTCAAGCAACCAAAATGGTTGAATTTCTATGAGCTACATGTAGAGTATTGGAGGAATATCCTGATGGTCCAACCCCTCAACACATAGTTGAAGCATAGGGGATGGTTGAAAGGAAAAAGGAATATTTCTAGAGATTCTGATAGGAGACGAGATGCCCAAGTGCACCATTTGGTAACTTTTAGCCACATGATGAGGAGTTTGAGGAAATTTATGATCTAGAGGCTGAGTTCGACAACAATAAACTAGAGACTAGACATGAAATTGATGAGGAACAAGTTCCACATCTGGCTTCTCGGCCTCGAGAATTGACTTCTTAGCCTCAGGAATCCAATAGTCAGAGATACTTGAGGTAAAGAGACTCACAAACTCTATCCTCCCCTAGTGCCTGAAGTAAAGGAAAAAGGACCTAACAATCCCCTAGAGGGTCCACTATGGTCATCGAAGGCCAAGTTTCAAAAGGATTGACTGCCAAAGGATCGAAACATACTAGTTCCAGTCATGGAAAGAGAAGATGAGTCCATGATCTAGGTGCACCCGACGTGCGACCCAAGGGGAAGAAGAAGCAGAGTCTACCCTATAAAATGTTCTGGCTACTATGGCCTAGGTAAGTTTCGCTCCCTCTCTTTTTCCTATTTTGGCATCTTTGGTTACTCCTTTGCCTCCTCTTTTGGAAAGGAATCCTCCATCCTCAGACCCTAAGTTGATAATCCTAAATACACCCCCTACTGCTTTTAACGAATTTTCCAAAGTCACCCCATGTACCGAATGAGCATCATCCGCTGTGACCACTATTGATTCTTTAATTGCCCTATCAAGGGCCCCCATTGAAATAATTGAAGCCTTCATGTTACCCATCACTCATGACCCATTCACTTTAGGGAAGGCACCTCTCCTTTAGCTCATTTCTCTTTTTACCCCTACTGGTCTTTCCCCTTCACAATCTCAATTTGGCATCCTACCGTTTTCCATGATAACACTTCCTTTTGCATCCCCACATGCTCATACATCTGAAATATCCCCTTTATTCAACCTTTTTGAACTCCCTCTTTGTGCTTCCATTGTAGTACAGAGTATCGATGTCCCTTAGAATCTCTAAGGCCATTTTGATGCTACCAAGTAGGCCCGATAGACCATAAAGTAGAAAATATTGTTAAAGGATGCCAAGTTGCCTGCCACTAGGAAGATTGAAGCTTTCTTCAATGAAGAGCGAAACTCTTTTCTTATCACTACCATGAAGCCACTTGTGTCCAAGCCCGAAGGAAAGATGTAGATGGAGGATTATGACATCCATGCCATGGGTCTGGATTTAAATGAAACTCGTCTGCACAATAAAGTAGTCCTAGCTAAGGCCACTCAGATGGTAGTATATTCAAACTATGAGATGCTAGATAGAAAGTTGAAGAAGTGTGAGGTAGAGTTGGTAAATGTGAAATAAACAATGAGCAAGTTGTAGAATGAGATCCGAGCTAGAGACATTGAGATGGCCCATGTATGGAAAATTCAAGGTTAGCAAAGAGAAACATCTAAGTTGCTTGTAGAAGCTCAAAATGAATAGGTTCAACATTATGTTGAAATTGAAAATATGAAAAAGGAGCTATATAGTTTCCATTCCCAAACTTCCAACGATCTTTGGAAGGCTCGCACACAAATAGAAGATTCAAAATAGGAGATCAGAAGGCTAAGCTCAGAACTAACAAATTCCCTAAGATAAAAAAACAAATGGAGGAAAGCATGAGAGCTAGAGAGGCTTAGTTTAACCAAGAGCTAGCTATTGCATGAGGATTTGAATCCCTCTTGGTAATGAAAAAGATTATATCCATGCATTGGGAGTGGATCACAGTTGTTTTTGTTGTTCGCGGGCCCACTTTACAATTCTTAAGAGATGTTTGAGAATTGAATGATAAGGTTGGCCCGATGGTGAATCATTTTATGCAAACATGCTCACCCTGAGTGGTGGAATCACAAAGCTTCATTTCTAAGTTATGCATAGCCACTAATAAGGCCCTAAAAAGTGTGAGGACAATTGGAGGGTCACCTCCACCAAAGCTCATGAGATAATCAATTGTCAAAAGGTAGCAACAAACTACAAGGATTGCTAGTTAACACTAAATAAATGAGTCAATGAAATCAAGAAAGATTTTGGTGTCCTATTAGACCATAGGCTTCCCCCCCTTCTTTCACCAGATGGAGATGTGTTGAAAATTGAGCAGGTCATGGATGTGATCTGATGCAAGGCTCAAACTTCTATAGAAATTTTGAGTTCAAGCATAATTCCCATGGCTAATGATATTGAGCACAAGATTTTTCCTCTTTCTCGACTCTACTATCACCTTGGTTTGGTTTCTTCCAAATGGGGATTTATCTCTTTCAAAGAAGTTTTCAAGCTAGAGCAAGAATTTAGGCAGATCTATACCCTCATCCTACCAACTGATGTAGATTAGGAGGCACAACATTCCTTTTTCCTCAAACTCCAAGAATTACCAGAGGTTCGTACCTTTTCTAGTGAAGACCCCCTATGAGTTGCCAAAACTGTGAAGCATTTTTGCCTTGATCATTTTGATTTTTGGCTTGTACAATTTTTTTCAGTTTTGGATGAGCCTATGCTCAAGTAGAGTTATAGGAATGGTGCACAATGCGCCACATGTGGCTATGCAGATTTCATTTTTTTCCTTCCTTTTGGTAGAGATTCAAGATATGTGTCAACTTATCAAAAATTTTATCAAGGAGCTATATTCATGAGATCAAAAGTTTCCACCTATTTGATATGTCATCTCTTCACTATGTGTAGGTTTTTCTTCTTGTGAAGTGATATCTTTTGGGAGTTTGTTGGAGCTTCCTAGCCTTTTTATTTTCTTTTTTTTTAGGATGGAGGCTTTGAGCCAGTGTCCTTGGGTGACGTGATTAGTCAACTAGAGCTTTTGTCAGGCTATTTTCTAGGATTTGATCATTTACAGGCCTCTATCTTTGCTAAATATCTAAAAAGCATTAATGCGGTGGTTGAGAATTGATGAGAAAAGATTGCTATGACCTAACTAAAGATCTATGATTAGATCATGTGCTATCAAATTCCAACATCTAGTAGTAATTACTTTTGTGTTATGGTGGCTATTTCCTCTTTATATAGCTATAAAAGAGAGGCGGCAATAGATGAAAGGATTGGATTCCAAGTTTTAGTTTCTTTCGCTAAGGAAAAGTTTCTTCAGTTTTCTTAGGATATAAAACTTTTTTCAGGAGTAAAAGTTGCAGAACTCCTTTTCTCTGGCATGTTATATCTTTTAAAGATAAAACTATTGTCGTATAGGCATCCAACCTCTATTTTAAATTTCAATTGATATTTAAAGCATGAAATATTGAGGAGAAATCTGTGAGACTGTGCATGTATGGCCTTT
The DNA here is from genome assembly GCA_007258455.2 of Sequoia sempervirens. Taxonomy (NCBI): domain Eukaryota; kingdom Viridiplantae; phylum Streptophyta; class Pinopsida; order Cupressales; family Cupressaceae; genus Sequoia; species Sequoia sempervirens. The sequence goes on from VDFB02252616.1 coordinate 27,460,142, forward strand.
ATCAAGATTTGTTTCTTTATGCTTTCATTCTGAATGAAACACTATTCTTGCAAGCTCAATTCAAATAGTTTAAGTGGCTGATTTCTATGTTGTATGCTCATATAGTAGAATGATAACTTGTGAAAACTGAACTATGTCATTGGACTTTTCTATTTTTCTGAAGGGCTTTTTTTTTATATTATGTTGTATTAGGAGGAAGAGTTTATGCAAATTCTAAATGTTTTTCTATCATCCTTATAAATCTTTATTTTTTATTGGACCTTAATGAACACTTCCTATGGAAATATTTAAAAAATTTCACTATGCTTGTTGTTCATTCTCTTTAAAACAATGAGGGGTTGTAGCATTCTGTGTCTAATTACATCACTCATAAGAATGATTGGGTTTGAAATGTTGAAAAAGCATTGGTGCATCACCATTTTATGTTTTTTGTTTACATTTCCTTTTACCCTTTTCTCCAAACTGTAAAGAAGAGCTTACTTTCTATAAAAATCCTGGAGGTATTCAGTGAGTTGGAAATTGGCCCCCCACTCATTGAATTTCCCATAATACTATCGAAGAGGTGCAAGCTTTGATGATCAACAACCTCTACTCAATAACCAAGGAATCAATTAAATATGTAACTAGTTTATGGTCCTCTAGACTAGTTGTAGACTAAAAATACATCAAATTTAAGGACATAAAGGAGAATACTAGTGCTACTCTTGAAAAAAATAGCATTCATTAAATTCAATTAGAAATTTGGCTATCTGGGATGCTGCAATGCTTATTGGTCACAAATTTTTTCACTCAAATAGAGACAATATAGTCTCTTCCATTTCCATTCACATTTCACAAGTTATGATTTAAAATGGTGTTGATTATGACCTTTTTGGATTACTTTGTCAGCATTTGATGAAGAACCTAGAAGAAATTAAAAAGAACAAAAAGAATATATTTAGGTATGATACATTAGTAATCTATTTGATTTTCTACTTCATGAAGGAAATATTGGTAATTGGGAGGGTAGAATGGAAAAATGTAGAAATGATTGCACATCAAATAACACATCACCTATGAAGAGTTGGAGGTTTAAATGCTCAAGATGATGTTCTTGTGGTATCATTTGGAATTTTTCAAATGAGAATGAATGAAAGACTAAGAAAACCTAAGAGTTTGGTGGAAAGCTACTTAGGAGACATTAATTTTCTTGTCTCTACTAACTTTTGCTTCATGGAAGCAACTTAGCCTAGAAATGTTTGGATTTTTGAGTTAGAATATGAAGTGGATGAGGTAGAAGTTGTTCACTATGTAGAAGTGCTCCTAAGAATCCCCAAAGACCTTAGCATATCAGGATTAGAAGACAAGACTAAGTTGAAGCCTCCCTCAGTTCTAGGAGAACATGTAAGAAAAGAAGAGCACTATTAACCCTCTGGTTGAAGTTAAACAAGAAGTTTCAAAGCAAGAAGATACAAATGTGGTAGAAGAACGAATGCACATAGATGGTGCTCAAAATGAGCATGAAACTAGAGTCAAAGCTATAAGTGTGCAAGATATGGAAGAAGCCATGAAAGCTTTACAAGAGGTGACCCTCAGAACAAGCATTGATACATCATTGTATACTATGGAAAATTTCAAGTGCTTGGTTGATTCGTTGAAGGTATATGTCTTTGAATTAAAAGGAAAAAGTAGAATTGAATCTGAGGCATGGCCTATAGAGAAGATTCTACAGGATATCACAAGGAAGTATGCAAATGCACATCATGGAGCTATGAAATGTTTGAAGGATGCTCAAACCTATGAATAAGAAGCATAGAACCTATTCCCATACTGCTTGAAATGGTTTTCAAATAACACTCAAAGTAAGAAGGATACAATTAACTCAATTGAAACACAAATAGGTTGTGAAGAATATATTTATGATTTATCAAGAGACAATAACAATTAGAAATGGACCAACATTATGTAGTTGCATGAAAATTTCTTAACCTTATAGAATTAGAGAGAATAAACAATTAGACAATATGTGATACTAAGGTACTTGGTGAAGATAACACATATTCCTATCTCCAGTTCCCTTGCCAATACTGAGAAACTCTTAGAAATAAACATCAAACATAGTACTATGGAAGAAGGAGAATAGACACTAATGGAACTTGAATTATAGTGTAGGACTCTAGCAGAAGAAAAAATACTTTTGGAGAAGTTTGTTCTACTTGGAAGGACATTGTCAAGAATCTCAAAGGGTCAACATCTTCAAGTTGATAATTCTTACTTATATGCATTTTACTAAGCTTTTAGAATCCCTTATTTGTATAAAAGTTTCCATTTTGAGGGGATTCAACATATATATCTACAAGAATTATACTAAGCTTTTGCACGACCTTTTTCATTGACGTGAAAGGGGGAGAGATAGTGGAAAAACATTTTTGTCAAACCATTTGTGAAGTGATTGTTAAATTTTGGGGAGATTTAATTGAAAGAACTTTTGATCAAAATTATTGAAGAGATGTGAAAGGGGGAGACAATTTTTGAATAAAGCCTTTGAAAATGTTTTTGATATGCATGTTGCTATCAATGACAAAGGGAGGGAGTGTTGAAATTTTGGAAGTCTATCATTGATGATGCAACTTGGAAACATGAGCATGAAGTGTATATATATTGTTTGATTTAGTGTTGTCATTAGTGTCAACATTATTATGGTCATCCTAGCATAGTGTGGAAGTATTTTTGGTGATCTATGTATAACACAAGATGATCCGGAAAGTATGGTTTATCAATAATTTGGCTAAGTATTTCTTTTGATAGTTTTGTGGTTTAGTGCATTAGCTTTTGGGTTCACACTTCACCGCACAATGGTATAATAATCTATGTTCATAGCTACAGTTTTGAATTCATTAGATGCAACAACTTTCAAGTTTTTGTGACATTTTTTAAAGTGTCCTTGAAGATATGAATGACAGTGTGTAGAGCTCTATATATCATAGTTATCTTTTGTATATTATACCAGTGTGGGAGATTCCACACTTCTTCACAAATAATTATTTTGTTTTGTAATGATGAAGAAAAGCTAATAAATGTTGGTTGAATGGGAATTTAATGGGAGATTGGAGTTTTAAGGTCGCATGATTGATCTATTTCATGTACACTTGAATACTTTGTGTTTATGTATATTTTTGGGTTGACCTAACACGTTTGATGTTTTGTGGAGGACATGCAAGTAAATATATATTAAATGGGATTTATGTTAGGTCCATTCCAACCTATCTTGATGTAAATTGAATTTTGAATTTAGGCGCTAAGTGTGGATAAAATTCTTTCAGGATGACATGTTTAATTTTGTGTGTTACTTCTAATTAGGCTGACCTAATTGAAGTTACACCTGAGGTGGATATATATATATATATATATATATATATATATATATGAGTTCAACACTTAAATTGGGTAGTAGATAGCAAAAAAGAAGAAGTAATTTTGTGGAAAATATTATATGCAAATATGGTGAAACAAAGCATATTGTATGCAATTTATGACATGTATGGTGACTCAACTACATGTGTGTGATGCAGTATTGAGTAGATTATGAACAAAACATAGTTTTAAACTAGAATAGTTTGAATATATTTTGTAATTCAATGGAACTATAATATAGTATATGATAGAAGTTATTGTATCATTTCAAATAGGTAGTGTTTCCAACCCTTCTTTTTTCTTTCTTAGTGGGTTGTGAGCCTTTTTCTAGATAGTGTGTCCTAGCAATGAGACTTTTGTAATATCTTATACTAGATATAATTTTGTGAGCTAACCCTCACTATGGTTTTTTCCTTTTTGTTTTTCCATGTAAAAATACTAGTGTTCATGTGTCAAATGATCATATGGTTGTATTCATGATTCCATTCTTCATTGTAGTTATTTTTATTCAGTTAATTAGATTGGTTGTGTCTAATTAGTTTAGAGGAATAATAATTCATCCCCCCTCTTAGTATTCTTGGTGTTCAACACATATGAGTATCCTTTTTGTAAATAATGATTTACTTTTCATTCTTTAGCCTGCATATCCATATAGTGTCATATGGCCACTAAAGTTGGGGCTTAATGTAGCATAGAAAATTGTACTCCCTTGTAGGTGATAGTAAAATTTAATGATTATTTTGGACCTATTATAGTGACCTTGCATTTAGACATTTTAAACCTTTCTAAATATGACCTAATTCCCTTTATTATTCATCCCAATGCCTATTTTTATCATTTTCTAACATTGAAACAGGCATTAAACAAATGGAACCTATCAATAAAAACCCTGAAACAAGTGTGTCCTAGAAGTTTAGGCTAGGAGCCATTTTCCCATAGGCGAATGGGTCCGCTTACTTAGCTAGGACACAAATTTTAATAGCTTCTTGGTGGAATTTTAAATTTTAAAATTCAAATTGTAATTATTGGCTTGGGATCTAATCTGGTAAAATTAGAGAAATTCCTATAAAAACCTAGTCTTTTCATCAATTTAAAACTAGAACATAAGGAGTATATTCAAGAAAGAAAAATTTAGAGTCTTTGAGTAGGATTAATTGATATTACAAGTTTTCAATCCCTTTTGCAGATTTGATCAAGCATTTTCACATGATTAAATGTTGATACCTATAGAATAACATGATGGATTCTAGGATTGGGAGATGCATTTAGCTACTTCCCTCTATTTAATGACTTGTTTCCTATTGTTGTCATCTTCTGTATTCATTCTACTAGCAACCTATAGCAAGGTATCATTGTCTTTCAAATTCATTTAGGGTGTTTTGACTTCTCCCTAATTGGATCTTGTGATTATCATATAGGAATCATAGTCTAATACACTTGAGTAAGGTTTCTTTGTACCTTATCTCCTAACAACCTTATACACAGATAAGGTTAGAGTTAACACACTATCTTTTATTAGATATTTTTCTTTTTATCAAGGTTTAATTACCAAATCTAGGGTTTAAATGAGGAAAATACCTATACAAATAATAAAACAATGTATTTTTGTGGATTTATTATAGGTTCAAATCTGAAGATGAAGATTTACAAGTATATGAATGGAGTGTGGACACAAGACTACAATATCAAATCTAAAGGTTTGGAAATGATTACAAAGACTCATTCACCTACGAGTGAACTAGTCCCTATACACTTTTCATAATCAACTTTTGGTGATAGGTGCATACCCTCTAATATGTCTCAAATTTGTTTGCAAAGTGTTGTTACAATCTACTTATCTCCAAGAATTTTCATTTTACATATTAGGCAATATAGTTAAATTATTTTAATCATCTTAAATCATTTCTAATTATCCTAAGGCCCTAAAGAATCCACCAACCTAGTTTTGATTAAGGTTGAAAGTTAATATCTTATCTTTGTTGTTTCTATTCTAATGAAAATTTGGGAGAGGCCCTTATGTCCTAGGTTCTTTGCATTTAGGATCTAGGACCCCTATTTTCCCAACATTTCATAAACATCATCTCTTAATTATTAGGACACCCTCTTTCATGCCTTTTCACCATTCTAACCTCTCAATATTCATTATATTCACCCTTTCAATCTTGATCATTCACTCTAGCTCATTCTTTTTCACTCTCATTATCATTCTGCACCATTTTATTGCAAGTTCTCTTACATATTAGATTCTACACTAGAAATTTGGTTCTCTTGGTTCATTTCAAGTGTTACATACTCTTCTTTGGCATCAATGCCTTGATCAAGGGAGGGTAACTACAATAACTTCAATTACATTATGGTACTCACATCAAGTAGAATTTATCATTTCAACATATCTATCATCTTGCATATTTACTTTCCTACCTATTATCTTTTTCTATCTATCTATCTGGATGTCCATGGATGTGGGAACACTTATGTGGGGGTTTGACTAAGGAAAACCAATTAATAGCGCCAAAATTTTCCCCATTTTCATGTGTATAGGTTGTCAAATTGTGGTGTTTAGGATTTCTCATTGCATAGGACCTCTTAAGAGTAATTCTCACCTTTTTTATCTTTTTATTTCATTGCATTTCATTTAATATATGCATGTTATATCTTTATGTGTTATTTATATTACTCTGTTAATCTGGTACAACTTTCATAATTTAGTCTCTAAATAGTTAGTGGATTCTTTGATCTCTCTATTAAAGGATTTTGTTTTTAGTCCATATAAGACCACAATGCACTGTGGGGATGTCCACACACTATGGTGTTATACTTGGCTGAGAGGTAGTCAATTTTCTCATGAGACCTCTAAATTCTGCACTTTTGATCTCTAAAAATCTTATATCTTAATCCTTTATAAACCATAAAATATCAACAAAACTCCTTTGTCCTCCCATCTTTGTCACTTGAGATTTTCCCTTGAGGTATTTGAGGAACACTAGTACTTTGAGGAGGAGAGGATTTCATTTTTCCTCCACTACATTTTGGTGAACCTGACATGAATCTATTCTTACCTTTATCTTTTTGATGGAAATTGTATTCTCTCTTGTTGGGATGTGTATTAGATAGAGTTTTCTAATAATTTTTATGAGTTTCACAACCTATTCCACTACCTCCAAACTTGTAGTTATAATAATTTAATGATACTTAGATATGGGCTCTAGAAGATAGTTCAATCCTCCTCACCAAGGTCCTACTTTTCAGGAATTTACTATAGGATTGTCATATGCTTTTTCCACTCTCATTTCTGCTTATCCGTTAGTTGAAGTTACATCAAAATACTCTACCAAGCACTCCTTCTAACTCTTCATCTCCCCTAGCATGTGAATATGCTCTTGGGGTCCCCATTGAGCTAATCTAATCTTTAGAGGAGAGACTAAAAGTGTTTGTAGATTTCTTCACAAAAGAAAGCACATACACTCAAGCCACCCCTCTTATTAATGGTCTAAAATATTTTCTTATCTTAGATCACATAGGTCTCAAGAGATAATTTGAAGGATCACTAACATAATGGATACCCATTTCCCCTTGTACACTTCTATATTGGGTAACCCTCAAGACATCCAATAAAAAATCACTAGCAAGCAATCGTATGTTTTGATACTAGGAGTGTCCATGCATATGGTTGAAATGGATCCTTTTGTTCCCTCTCTTACCATTGCTAATAATAATTGTTTTTCCCATGTATGGTTATGGAATTAGAGTGAATCATTTCCCTTTGGTATTTGGAGTCCTTACATCCAAAATTCAAACCACCTCAAGCACCTCTACTAGTTAAGTTATTGCTAGTATGTTGTAGGTATTTTCATTTATGTCAATAGTATGGATTTTTTTGGTTATCATTGATGTCATTAGTGTGTGGTTGGTTGTTTATGATGTTGTGTCAGTTGTTAGGGAAGTGGTAGTGTGTGGTTGGCTCTGTATGCCACAATCAAGAAGGATGTCATGAGTTGTTGTAATAGTTGTTTTTGTTGCTCATGAACAAGTGAATGGTTCTACAAATTTTGTATTTCTTGGAAGCTTTGCAACATGTGCATGAAGTAGGGATGGTTGTGCTGGTTGTTTCTAGTTTTTCATTAATGTCAACATGGTAATAAATACATGGTGATGACTTAATGGGAGGTTTTCTTGCTTTACCAGAAGTTTTTCTCTACTGGTAATACTCCTCTATGATGGATAAGTATGTTGGTATTTGAGTCTAGAACCCATAGCAAGATCTGATATGACTCTAATCTTCTAACCATATTTTATTGACTCATTTAGACTACTTTTTCTTAGATCTTGAGACATTCTTTTGTCTATGAAGGGTATGTGTAGGATCATGATGGGCCAAAAAGTGGCAATATGATGGGTATGTGGCTGACGACTATTTTTTACCAAAAATTGATGAAATGAAAAGGGTTTTTAAAGGAGATTCTCAGCTTTCCACCGATATAAATTATGCTTTACTTTGAATTTAATAAGAAATTATTATTCATTTTCTATTCAAATTATGACTATAGTCTTGATTGAGAGGATGATTGAAAAACATCTATAACTTTCAAATGACATCACATTCTTTGAATCCAAAACATGTGTCACATTCTATGCTTTGCATACTATAGGATTAAAAAAAGAAAAAATGAATTTCATGAAGTTTTGACCAAGTTAAGGGGTCAGACATATGAGTTTTTATATTTAAAAAAAAATTGTAATAAAAGAATCATAATTAACTATTTACTTTGAAAAAAATTACAAAAAATATGCATCACATCGGGGCATGAGTCCTCTACTTATATCTAAAATCTTATAAAAAAATATTATCATTTTATTGTGGTTAGGGTGGTTAGACAGACACCTACTTCTTATTTTCATAAGTATTACTGCATTGAAATTTCAAACTTTCACCAAATAATTTTTTTTTTTTAAACAATCTAGTAGTTTAGAAACTACATTCAATTTTCTACAGATTTTTTTCTTACATATTTTTGAAATAATATACATAACTTATTCAAATTTTTATGTCAAGTTTCCTAACTCTGATTTTTCTAATTTTTTTGCCACTTAAGGGCCTATTTTTTCCATGATGATCCTACACATACCCTGAACAAAAATTTATCTATGACAAAGTTCAAATATATATCCTACTATTGTTCTAGGTGTGGTTTATTGTGTGGGAGACCCCACATTCTACTAAGGTGAACAATATTATATTGTGGTTGTGTTGGCAGTCTCTTTACTGGTAGTATGATGGGAAATTAATGTGTTCTTAGATCCAGAAGGTGTTTGCTTTGAAGATTATTTGTTGGTTTGAAGAATTATGTTTTCTAGTTTTGGACGACTTAACGAATGCAATATATTATGAAGACTAATAGCCGACTTGGAATAATGTACTACATGGATAAAATATTTGAATCTTATATGGTGCCAACCTAATTAATGAATGAGATATACTTGTATATATATAAGGAAGTAGAAAGAGAAGAAAGTGTGGTGGAAGAGGAAGGAAGAGAGCAAGAAAGGAAAAGTGTGTGAGAGAGAGAGCAAGTGAATAGAGGAGAAGATTAGAGCTTATATGCTTTATCTGTTGTACAAACTTGTTGAGCAATGTAGTTATTTTTATTCTAACCCTCAATGGAACTAAACCCTACACATTGAAGGTGTATTTCATCAGTTCATTCTTTTCCAATGAGACACTATCATTGTATCTTGGAAGTGAGCCATCTTTGTACTTAGGCTGTGAGCCTTTTTAAGGATAGTGAGTCTTTATTTAAGGTAGTGAGCCTTATTTCAGGAAGTGAGACTTTTTGTAATAATTTTTTATATAATATATTGATAGTTAACCCTCACTATGGTTTTTCCCATTCAGGGTTTTCCACATAAAAGTCTTGGTGTTCTTGTGTGTGATTACATTGTCTTGATTTTATGCTCTCTCTTGCTAATTCAGTTAAAATAGTAATAACAATGAAGTATATTTTATTATTAGTTTGTGGAATACTGATTCACCCCACCTCTCAGTATTCTGGATGTTCAACAGTATTCACTATATGTTGATTTAAATTTTTATGAATGAATCTCATAAAGTTAGTGGCTCAAGAAGTGGCTCAAGAAGTGGCTCTAAAAGGATCTTTAGAATGCTCCACATTCCTCCAAATTTTATGATTTTTTCCTATTATTTGAAGGATAGACAAATTCAAGTGTAAATAATGTTTATTCCAATTTTCAAATCATAAAAGTTATCGTAGAAGTTTCTTGAGTTAGTAGAGTGAAGACTATACAATAACAGTCATGGAAGGTTTTGAGAAATACTACACATTTCTCTATAATTGTTGTGGACTTATGGTGTGGAGGATATATTCTCCATGTCTATTTTTTGTCTCTCTTTGAGTTTCAATTGTTAAAATGTACTATTAATTGAGTTCTCAAAGTTATATCTCAAGACTATATTATTTGGGTTTGTAATAGATACTAGTTATGTGTTTTTTTTCTTGTTCCAACCTAATAATGCATGAAGTTGTGAAAGAAGGCCATGGAAACATTCATAAATATCATTTGATGCTTGTGATGTAATCAACATGATGCTATCTTGTCTCTCTGGTAGCTCTTCTGGTCTAGAGTTAATACTTTGAGGGTTGAGTGTTTATTGGGTTGACTTGGTATTCTAGGTTGTTTAAACGAAGTTTTTGTGGCATGCGCCAGAATGGGAATTCATGAAAAGTTAAATTAGATTATGCTTATCTCTTTTCTTGGACCACATTTATTTTCCCTTGTGGATTTTTTTGAGCTAACTCAATATAGTTGTTGCATATTTCATGTTCATACACTTGAGTGTGGCTAACAAGGAGGAAACTTTTTATGCTTGCAGAAGGTATAAATATAAGATTAATTGTGTGATCAAGTAGTACAAGTGTTAAATGTGAAATTAACATAATTTTATGAAATTACTCCCTAGCATGATTGTCTCTCTTAGTGGATTTAGTTAATTGTTTCATTAAATCATATTCCATAAATCATTTAGTTCATTTTTCTTTAGCATTACATTCAATCATTTGTATGTTTTTTTAAATTGTCTTTGAGTTTGTACATAATTATTGTAATTCCTATGGTTTTTCTTTTTTGTCTTCAAAATTTCAAAAAATAATCTAAAAACCCTTCTTTTTATAACCCTTTTGACAATTTAGAGACAATTTTATGGTTTTAGATGATTAGATGACTTATCATGAAATCACTTGGAAACACTAGCTCTTATTTGCTCACAATTCATTATTCAAGAGATTAATTCTTTTGAAATCTTGAGTGCACTTACAATTGTGATGAGAAATATAATAATTCTATATTTATTTTCTTCAAAGAAGTAGAAGTTGAGCCTTAATTTTTGAGAAATGGTTTGCATGGATGAAATTGATAACTATTCAACTAGTTGTTCCTTTTTGAATTTCACTCATTGATCTATGAAATTTTAAATAAGATCAACATATCATCAAAACATCACATATTCCATTTATATCACCTTTTATGAAAATAAACTGTAAAGATTATTCATGTTGAAGCCTAGAATCGACATGCAACCTACTTATTTCTTGTCACCCTATGTGCATTTTAGTTTTGTGTTGAACTCATGAAATTGTGTTGTGTAGAAGCTCCACGTTGAAATCTGATATAAATACATGTCAACATCTCTATGACTATCACTAAGTGTAATTTATTTATGCTCTAATGGTCTAAATCCATGCTTCATAAGAACCATACACTGAAATGAAAGAATATTGAGTGTCCATCAGTGAAATCATCCTCTCGACGCCTTTTATATATATACTTTCAAAAAGAAACATGTTGTCAAGAGATTAGGTGCTGAATTTTGGCACAAAAATGTGCTCTAAAGAAGCATTGTGCTGAAATTAGAAGCTGACACCTATCCCCTTCCTTTTTTACTCAAACTGACATGCTTTCACTACATGCTCCTTTCATGAGAATGCAGTTTAAAGAATTAAAGAACCAAAATCATCTCATGAAAAGTGTTGATTCCTTAGCAGTTCAATTTTCTTATGCACTGAAGAACCAAAGCATGCATTTTAATAATATTGTGACACCTATTTTCACCATAATAAAGCAAGCCTAGTGTATTTTCATGATATGCTATATGAACAAAAGCATGCTTTGAAATGGAAGTGCACTATGATAAGATCATGACATGTGTTAAATCTTATGAACCCCACCTAGCACAGTTTCATGATATACTCAACTTTAGAAATTTCTCTCTTAAGGAACTTTGTGTCACAATCAGGGGCTACCACTTGTCTTCATGTGATTTATCTTGGCTTGATGTATTTTCTTTATGCACTTCCTTTCTAAAATTGTGTTATGATGGAGGCTTATCCTACACTAAGCTTTTGACATGTGTCCTAAGTGGAGCCAAATTCTTTGTACATAGGTGATACATTTAGACTTGTGCATAAAAGATCTTGTTAAGGATGTGCTTAGGGAAAATGGGGTCAAATATTACACACAGTGGCTTAGACTTAAGGATTTTAATAATTTTGGAAAAAGTATAGTCAAGTCATGGGTCTGATCAATATGCTTAGAAAGAAGGGTTGGTTAAAACATGGGATAAATACCCATAAGTTTTCACTATAAATACAAGCAATCAAAGCATGAAATCAACTAAAGAATAAAAAAAGTGTTACAGACACACCTAGACCTAGGGTTTTTATAGGGTTTCAGTATAAAGAGGTGACCATTTCCAATAAACCCTAGCAAAAACAACCAACATTTCAAAACAAGAATTAAGGAGAAAAATTGGAAGCTAAGAAAATGAAAACATACCACCAGTGGCTCCAGTTGGAGACACTTTGTAGATGTAAGGTGAGAAACTAGGATCTCTAGAGAAGCATACCAACCAAACACAAAAAAAAAAAAGAGCCAAAAATAAACAGAAAGAAACTGTACGAGATGAACATATGATACATTGTGCATGGATATATCCTACTTGCGAGAAGTAGAGTTTAAGGAATTATCCATGCACTATTGTTGCCTATGTTTTTAACCTACCCAATTTTTAAACTTCAAATTGTAACCTTCGTGGAGTCCAACACAATCCAAATAGTCTAGCCTACCAAATAAATAAAACAACTTTTTTTGATATTCTATAATAGTTAGTGTAAAATAATTTTGCAAGGTTGATCCTAACTTCACTTTGCCTCAAGTGGAAAAATTTCGTATGGAAATTCCATGTCATTTGGGAGATTTTAAATTTTTAAATCTTTAGTAGGTAGTTTATAGAAAATGTTAAAATTGAGGCTTTGGATGTATGAAACAAGAACAAATTTTGGGTTATGATTGTGGCCTTCTATATAGCATGTGGTCAAAAATTTTCCAAGATGGAGGATGCAATCAAAAGTTATGAGGCTTTCATTCTTTACCTAGTGATGGTTTCTGGCTTAAAAGGGTACTCAAGTCTTTTCAAATTATCAATGTTTGATAATATAGCAAAAACTATTTGAAAGAGACAATGCAAGGTTCACATGTTATAATGAAGGGAAAGAAATCTTTTTAGAAGTTAGCAAAACATTTAAATAGCTTTGAAACTATTTATGGATCTCACGTAGGTTACCTAAATCGTTGAATTTCCTTATTTCCTTAAAAATGGTAAAAGTGGTTTATTTTATCAAAGCCTTACAAAGGATCTATAGCTATCTTGAACTTTCATGATGCTTATAAAAACCTCCAAAAAGGCTGATAGATCATGTAAAATGTGTAAATAAGGGTAGAAATGAGTTTTGAAAGCCATCGATGATATATCATGGTTTTGAAATTGTCTTCAAGGATTGAAAATTGTTTTTGAGCATTCTTTATTTTTCAATGATCAGTAATCTAATATATCCCCAAAATAGATGTCAAGATCAACATGTTTCAAGAGTAAGAATCTAAGTATATACAACCCTTCTTTCCAAAATGCAAGTAGTGGAGGCATTTTGGAGACATCAAATTTGTGGGGGTATTCATGGAAAATTTTATGTTATGAATTATCTATTCAGATTTAAGGAATCATGAGATCAAGAAGATCACATAGGTATGTGAATTATATGATGAATGATTTCTAAAATGTGGTTCGGTAAATGTTTGGCATTACTGCATAGATATATTTGGCTATTCAAGCTTATCAACACTCATTGAGAATCAAATCTTCAATGCCTCTAATAGTAGGGTTTTAAACTAGACAAATGATAAAAAAATCAAGGATTATGTTGACTAGAGATTAAATACCCAAAACTCCACTAATTCTTTCTAAATGGCGTGGGTAAATGAAAGATTTGAAGGTCATTTTCTGAATCATAGAGAAATCTTGCTTGGTTGACACAATGTACATCCCAACATTCAAGCCAATGGAAGGTGTAAAGATTGTGAAGATTGTGACAGATAAAAAGTCTACAAATATGAATGTTTCTACCATTGAAAATATTGTTGTTATTTTAAAAGTGGAATTATAAACTACCTTCAAAGAGGAATACATGGTTAAGAGTTATTAGCAATAATATGTAATATTTTAATGTAGTGGTTTATTCAGTATCCCAACTATGCGATGTGGAGGCCGCTTTAGCTAGTTTTTCTTCAATGCCTTTGCAACTATTGGAATATTAATTAATTTGTAGCCAACAAAATTTCTCTCCTACCCCATGTAACTTCAAATTACCAACACAAACCTACAGCTTGTCAACAATAAATGAAGGTAGGTGAATTTTAATTTTGAATTTGAGAGCTCATTCTCATGAGCATTTTCAAACAAGACAAAAGAAAGAATGTATTTGTTAGGTTTTTGGGAGAAGTAAGTCAATTTTGTATTGAGTGAAATTGAGCCTACAGTAACAAAAGAAGGGAATGTTTAGTGAGACAGTAGTGCATAGAAAAGGAATTTTATCAGACGCAACACATTGACAACATCAACTATAGGATTGTAGCTAGTTTCATTTTTTGGTGTTAGTGTATCACCTTTTGTATTGGGTAGTCCAAAATAGTTTATGGTTTATTTTTTTCATGTAAAATAGAGCATGTCCTCTATGATTTTTTAATTTTGAAAGAAAGAAAGGAATATATATAAATATATTTTTCTCTATCTAGTTTATATTGTCTCTATGCAATATTTGTGCACTGTTTGTTTGTTTTGTCTCTTCTATACATCCTATCACAACATTTTCTATATTGTTGCCCCCTACCTACCAAAAATGGTATTAGAGCCCTAGTTTTCTTGGTTTTTTGTTATTGTGGGTATCTTTAGAAAAGCCCTAGGTTATCTAAGAATTAATTATTTTTCTCTATTATGATAAAACTAATGGTAGGAGGTGAGAATAAAGGTTGGAAACAGGGTATGTGCAGGATCATGATGGGCCAAAAAGTGGCGATATGATGGGTATGTGTAGGGTATGTGGCTGACGACTTTTTTTTAACCCAAAATTGATGAAACAAAAAGGGTTTTTAAAGGATATTCTCAACTTTCCACCAATATAAATTATGCTATAATTTGAATTTAATAAATAATTATTATTCATTTTCTATTTCAATTATCACTAAAGTCCTCATTGATAGGCTAATTGAAAAACATATATAGCTTTCAAACGGTATCTCATTTTTTGAATCCAAAACATGTGTCACATTCTATTGTTCGCATACTATAGGATGAAAAATAAATAAAAAATAATGAAGCTTTGACCAAGTTAAGGTGGTTAGACATACGAGTTTTTATATTTTTTAAAAGTTGTAATAAAAAAATCATAATTAATTATTTACTTGGAAAAAAATTACAAAAAAATATGCATCACATCCAAACATCAGTCCTCTACTTATATCTAAAATCTTATAAAAAATCTTATGATTTTATTGTAGTTAGGGTGGTTAGACAAACACCTACTTCTTATTTTTTCCCTGAAATTTAAGTATTGCTGCATTGAAATTTCAATTTTTCACCAAATAGATATTTTCTTTTTTTAAATAAACCTAGTAGTTTAGAAAATACATTCAATTTTCTAAAGATTCTATTCTTGCATATTTTTGAAATAATATAGATATCTTATTCAAATTTTTACATCAAGTTACCTAACTTTGATTTTTCTGAATTTTTTGCCACTTAAGGGCCTATTTTTTCCATGATGATCCTGCACATACCCAACAACCACCAAATTTTGATGGAAAAAAATATCATATATGGGCTAAGAAAATGAAAACTATATTGGTTGCAAATTACCTATGGGAGTTGGTCATAAATGGTTTCAATGATATCATAGACCAAGCAACAATTGCATCCCTCTCAAATGTGCAAAAAAAATAGTTGAAAGGAAATAGGATGAAAGATACAAAATCCCTCAGTTTGATTGAGCTAGCCTTGATAGAGACTATTTTCCCATGTATTGCATCAACAAATTACTCAAAAAAATCTTGAGAGATTCTAAAAAATAGTTACAAGGGAACTGATAAAGTCATATCGGTGAAGCTACAACTGCTAAGGAGAGATTTTGAGACTCTACAAATGAAAGATAGTGACTCCATTTCAAATTTTCATACTAAAGTGTATATCTTGATTAATCAACTAAGAATCAAAGGGGAAAAAATGGAAGAGCAAAGGATTATTGAGAAAATCCTAAGAAGTCTACCCTCTAAGTTTGATCCTATAGTCATTTCCATTGAAGAGGTAAACTATTTGTCCAAGACGACATGATGAGTTGATGGGTTCACTACAAACCCATGAGAAGTGGTTGAATATATCTTCTCCTTTTCTAGAGAAAGCCTTCAAGGCTTAGACCAATGCAAGAGTTTGGGGGAGAGGAAGAAAAACTAGAGGTAGAGGTTAAAGAGGAAGAGGTAGAATCAATTCTGGGAGAGGATAATCAAACAACACAGAGGAGCCGAGCAACTCACAGTTAGCATACTAGAACTAGAAGAAGAACATCAGTTCAAATAAGAGGTATGACAAGAGAAATGTGTAGTGTTATTACTGTCACAAGTATGGTAATTATGCTAGTGAGTGTAGGAAGAAATAGTGTGACCAAGGTAGCCAAAATGCTAATGTAGCAAATGAGAACAAGGTTGAAAATGAGAAACAATCCAATGTTTTTATTGTTTGCAACCTAGTTGAGCACAATAGTGATGAAATATGTTACTTGGAAAGTGCTTATAGCAACCACATGAGTGGAAACAAACACTTCTTTGCCTCTATAGACAATAGTATAAAAATTGAAATCAAAATGGGAAACAATGAGAAAGTTCCTATCATGCGAAGAGGTGTAGTCAACATTCAAACCCAGAATGGTGAAAAGTAGAATATCCAAGATGTTTATCATGCCCTTGGAATAAAGCATATTCTATTGAGCATTTGAAAAATGGTCCAAAATGGTTACAAAATCCCGATGGAGAATGGGGAATGAAAGATATTTGAAAAAGGAGGCAATAAGAAAGTGATGGTAGTAGTGCAGATGATAAGAAATAGAATGTTTCCTCTCATGATGCACATAGTATCTATGATAGACACAATAGAATGATAGAAAAAATATTGTTCTCTAATGCTCACAGTAGTTGAACAACAATCGAGAGTGGAACAATAGTCTACATTCAGAACAGTCATCAAAGACCTATCCAAACTTTGACATTTAAGGTATGGGCACTTAAGCTTTTCTAGTTTGAGTTTATTGTCTAGGAAAGGAATGGTTAGATAGTTACCTTCTATTGTAGAACCGGATGGAAAATGTGAAGCCCGCATTTTAGGAAAGCAACATAGGAAACCTTTTCAATTAGGGTATTGTAGAAGAGAAAAAGCACCACTAGAGTTAGTAAACTCATATTTTTTTGGACCCATGGAAACCCCCACTTTAGCTGGAAAAACCTATTGCATGGCTTTCATAGATGATTACAGTAGAAAATTTTGGGTTTATTTCTTGAAAAAAAATTAGAATCCTTTCATAAATTCAAATGGTTTAAGGCCTCAGTTGAAAAGGAGAGCAGCCACTATATCAAAGACCTTAGAACATATAGAGGGGGAGAGTACATCTCCAAAGAAATTTTGAATTTTTGTAGGAATGAGGACATTCATAAATAATTTACAACTAGATATATGCCACAACAAAATGGAGTAGCTTAAAGGAAAAATAGAACCATTCAAGAAATGACAGCAAATATGTTGAAAGCAAAAGGTCTGTCACACATTTTTTGGGGTGAAGCTATAGAAACAATAGTTTATATATTGAATAGGTGTCCCACAAAGGTTATTCATGATAGGATTCCACAAGAGGTGTGTAAAAATAGAAAATGGAGTGTTGAGCATCTATGAATATTTGGGTGTGTGGCATATGCATTCGTGCTAAAAGAGAAGAGGCATAAATTTGATGATAAAGGAGAAAAATACATTTTCATAGGCTATAGTGAAGAGTCAAAATCCTAACTCATCACCACGAAGGTAGTGATTAGTAGAGATGTGTTTATTGAGAATGAAATATGGGATGGAACGTTGGATGATTCCATAGGTATTTCAACCATAATAACCCTTGATAATGAAGAAGTTGCAGAGGAAAACAACTTAGGGGGAGCTCAAGAGAGGAACATCGTAGGGAAAAACTATTGTAGAGCATTGGAAAACAATAGCTCTAGAGACATGCGGCAAAATAGTAGCTCTACAGGTGTTCAACAAAATAGCAGCTTTGAACAAAGACAATAGTGTAGCAACTCCAGAATTCAACAAAGCAGTAGCTCTGATAGTCAACAACTTATAGTAGCTCTAGAGGTCAGAGTAGCAGTAGCTTTGAAGGTAATTTAGACCCTACACTCACATCATTGATGCCATAAAAGAAAAAGAGTGTGAGGGAGACTTATGACAGTACAAGGCATCTTAATTTTGATGAAAGCTTGGATTTTTCATTATTCTCTTATAGTGATCCAACATACTTTGAGGAAGTGGTGAAAGAAGAGAAGTGGTGTAAGGTCATGGATGAAAATTTGGATGCTATAGAGAGGAACCAAACATGGGAGTTGACTGATTTAACCAAAGGTAAATAGGTAATTGAAGTGAAAAGGGTCTACGAGACCAAGTGTATAGCTTAAGGTAAAATTGAAAGACAAAGCAAGGCTAGTTGTCAAAGGATAAAAACAATAGCCTAGAATAGATTATTATTGGACATATGCACTAGTTACAAGGTTCAAAATAGTGCAACAAGTCATAGAAATCACATCCCAAGATCATTGGAAGGTGTTTCAAATGGATGTAAAGTCAGCTTTCTTAAATGAAGTGCTAAAAGAGGAAGTGTATGTTGAGTAGCCTCCTGGCTATGAAGTCACAGGGCAAGAGGAAAAGTGTATAGACTCTAA
Organism: Sequoia sempervirens; assembly: GCA_007258455.2. Lineage (NCBI taxonomy): Eukaryota > Viridiplantae > Streptophyta > Pinopsida > Cupressales > Cupressaceae > Sequoia > Sequoia sempervirens. The sequence goes on from VDFB02252616.1 coordinate 27,478,901, forward strand.
ATTTCTCTTTAAGGGCTGAAACAAGCACCTCAAGCATGGTACAATAAAAAAAACTCTTATTTGTTGAGCAACGACTTTAGCAAAAGCAACAATGAGCCCACACTCTACATCAAAGCAGTTGAAGGTGATATTTTAATTATTGTTTTTTATGTAGATGATCTGATTTTTACTGGTAATAGTGATAGCTTGATTTATGATTCCAAAGACATAATGAAAAATGATTTTGAGATGCCATATTTAGGTTTTTTGAAGTATTTTCTTGGCATTGAAGTTCAGCAAATAGTGCATAACATATTTATTTCGCAAACTAACTATGCCAAATAGATTTTGAGAAGGTTTAAAATGCAGAACAAAAAACCTTCCCCCACACCAACAATAACAGGTCTAAAACCATGCAAGGATGAAAATAGTAAGGAAGTGAACCCAACCCTCTAGAAAATCATGGTTGGAAGTTTGATGTATTTGACATCAACTAGACCTGATTTAATGTATGCAATAATTCTAATTTCTATGTTCATGGAGAAACCTAAGGACACACATTGGCAAGAAGCAAAGAGGATCTTGAGATATGTGAATGGAACAATAGTTTATGGCATCATGTATAGTGCATCTAATGAGTTCAAGCTAGTTGGTTTCACAAATAGTAATTGGGTGGGAAATATAGATGATATGAGAGCACATCGGAATCTATGTATTCCACATGGGATCGAGTGCAAGATCATGGGAATCCAAGAAACAACCTATTGTCTCTCTCAGCACAACCAAATTAGAATGCATTGCAACAAATGTAGCAACATCTTAGGCTATTTGGTTAAGGAGGATCCTTGCAGATTTGAAGGAACAAAAAGAAGACAACATAGTCATATAGTGTGACAATGTGTCCTCAATAGCTTTGATAAAGAACCTAGTCTTGCATGGATGAATAAAGAACATTGAGATTAAATGTCACATCATAAGGGAATTGGTAGAACAACGTGGGATAGAACTTCACTATTATATATCTGAGCAGTAGCTTGCTGACATCTTCACCAAGGCATTGTTGAAGGACAATTTTGAACGACTAAGAGATAGGCTTCGCACTATGGATAGCTTCGAAGATCAAATCCAAAAGGAAACTATAGAGTGATAGTTGACTTTAGATTAAGGGGGAGTGTTGGAATATTAATTAATCTATAGCCATCATACTTTCTCCCCTACCCCATGTAACTTCAAACTACCAAAGTAAACCTACAACCTGCAAGCAATAAATGAAGGTAGGTGAATTTGAATTTTGAATTTGAGTGCTCATTCTCATGAGCATTTTCAAACAAGAAAAAAAATAAAAATGTATTCATTAATTTTTTGGGAGAAGTAAGTCAATTTTGTATTGGGTGAAGTTGAACCTACAACAACAAAGAAAGGGAATGTTCAGTGAGATGATAGTGCATAGAAAATGAATTTTATTAGACACAATGCAATGACAACAGTAGCTATAGGATTATAGCCAATTTCAGTTTTTGGTGTGAGTATAACACCTTTTGTATTGGATAGTAGTACAAAATAGTTTACAGTTTATTTTTTTAAAGTAAAATAGAGCATGTCCTTTGTGATTTTGTAATTTTGAAAGCAAGAAAGGAATATATAAATATGTTTTTCTCTATATAGTTTATGTTGTCTTTGTGTAATCTCTGTGCATTTTTTGTTTGTTTTGTCTCTTTTGTCCATCCTGTCACAACACTGTTTCTCTATTGTTTCCCCCTACCTTCCAATAACAACAAGCTACATTTTGATAGATAGTAGAATTTTCTATTTGATTATTAGGTTCTGGAGTCAAAGAAGACAGGATCATATTCCTAATATTTGGCTATAAATGTTACAATCAGAAAATCATGTGGTATCACCATACCAAATACAAATCATGATTGTTTTCAAGGCTATTGTTAGAATTGGGACCTTAATCATACCCAATATGGCATCATGAAATTCATGATCTTTCACCATGAGGCTCAAATGGATGCTCTTCACACCCAAATTCGTGCGTAGATGTCGTTGAAGCTATTGGTTTTTTTTCTTGTAAACCAGGTTTGTCTCCTAATCTACCTATGGAATTGCCAATTCCAATCAAGGGCATCTCAGAGGACCTGGACCAACTGATGAGGATTTTAATAATAACCTCCTACACTTTGGACTCTGCAAGACCCAGGAGGGTGGTCCTTAAAATGTGTTTATGATCTTTGCACCAAACTCATAAACAATCATTAACAATTCACAGATAATCCCACAAATAGATCAACATAATAGGATACCACTAGAACGAATTGGCCTTTCACCAATAATATCAACTACTTGAGCATGAGATGATTACAACATTATCATAACTTATGATAGTCATTTTATTTGCAATTTGGTGGAAAGCCCTAAGCAAAGACATACAGACACAGAGTTTCACAAACTTCATACAATTTAGATTAGTGCCATATACCATTGGGGAGTCAAATTCACATTCATGATTCAACAACAGATTTAAATACTTAGAATGCATGATCCCTAGAAATATTGCATTACAATAGTGTCAATTCCTGTCCCAGCCCAATACTTCTTACTAAATCCCTTTACAAACATACCCATCCATTATTCCATCCAAGCATTTTAATTAATTCTTTCAATTAAAGCCAAAACGGAAAACACACACATCAGAGCAATGAGATGAACGTCATAATCCTTGATTATTCTATTCAAAATTATGATATATTTGTACAGAGGAGAGACATGAACTCGAGATATAACATCATAGCTCAAATGCTAGTACTGTTACGAAACATCATATCTTCATAACTTTAAAACCCATTACAAGATAACCCCAAACCTAAATTGCCTTAACATTCAAAAAATCTCTTACAATCTACTCTGCAACTATACCTAGACTCGACCTTTAAAAATATCTAACTTGCCAACCTAAATTTTCAGCCTTGAAATGCTTCTTAAAGAAAACGTAGGAGCAAACAAGCATCAGGCTAGAAATTACACATGTCACTGGTCAATTGGACTGCTATGTGCCAATTCAAAACTATGATCAAAACCACCAAGTCCCAGAGCATCTTTTCGTTGATTCTACTCATTACATAATAGCCACAACATTTGTTACACCTCAAAACCTGTGCCCAAACCTGCCATGGAAACAAAACCATAAACAGTTATAATATAACCTTTGAGCTGTCAGTTGCCAATAATAGACACTGTTTCACTCCTCTTCGGTTAAGTACTTGTCCACCCAATTCTGATATTCCTCATCCGTTGGCCAATTAAAATTCACCACCCCCTTCACCTTGGTATTGTAAGGTGTGAATTTCACCGCAACCTGGTTGGCCTCCCTCTCAAATGACTCTAAGAACATGTTGGTATTAATTATTTTATCCATGTTGCTTACCAACAATTCATGGTCCGAGTCATCACAAATCAATTTGATTTGTACATTAATGACCTCTTCTGGCCTATCTTACCACTGTTGCAGTGTCTTAATATTTCCCTTTGCATCTATTACATCTGGCAGAAAAGTATCATTCCAATCATAAAAACTCTTTACTAGTTCTCTAATTTTCCTACTCAAATCATTAGGTAGGGCGTAGAATCCCTTCAATGATTTCACAAAGATTTGAGTAGGCTTTAATGACTGGGGGCTGTTATTTACATCAAATCTAGAAGCCTTAAACATAACATCTAAATCAGTGGCCCAAGGGATCCACTTCTCAACTAGAGGTAGAACCACTTCCCGATCTCTGTTAATGTTTTGTATTCCACCCAAGAATAAAGAATATAAAGAATGTACAGTTGGAAACCTAGAATCAACCTTCTCATTTAAATGCCTCAAAACGGTGTCAACCACCTCATTGTGTTTAGCCACAGTACCATCCTCACTCGCCCTTAGGATAGCCTGTAATTTTGTGATTTTATTCATCATCTACTTTTTGGTAGGATCTACAGAATACTCATCTTCCTCTTCAATTGGCCTTGGTGCAGGGCTATTAGTAGGTGTCTGAATTGGGGATCTAGGAGTAGAAATGATTGGGATAATAGAGGGAAATGACCCCGAAGTAGTAGGTAGTACTCTGATAGCAAGGGCACTGGAGGATTCTCCCACCTGTCTGTATATTAATCTATCTACTTCAGACTGCAGCTCAACATTTTTCTACTGCATTCTACTATACTCCCCAATTATTTCATTGTACTTTTCCATCAGGCTTTTCTTTTCAGCTTCCTCTCTTTCAGCTATCTTTTGGGCCAATTTGGCCACATTCAGTGTCAGGCTTGTGGCTTCTGTTGTTGAGGTTTCAGAAGCTCTCTTGATAATGAGCCTACCCCTTAGATTTGGGCTAATATCATCCACATTTAGTTTTCTACCCTAAGGTGCCAATGCCCATTTAGCTAAAGTCTCATATTCCTCACTAAAGGCAGAGTCTTGTAGATCTACCTTGACTTATTCTTCACTATTTTGCATAGGATGCTTGGACTGCATAATAGCATTGAATGCCATAGCATCAACTATGTCCCATTCAGGGAGGAGTAAGACATCAACCTGAGATACAAGTTTCCTTCCTTCATCAGGAGTGATGCTTTTTAATTGCTCCATTAATTTAGCTTTGACTTCATCATCATTCTCCTGGTCAGACCTATTAGGTCTTTATTCCCTCATGCTCTTGCATTTATCCTGATATTCTTCAATTTTCATCCTCTAGATCAACTGCAAGAATACAGGAGTTTTCACAAAGGTATCATCATCTAGGAATGCCTTGCAGGCCACCATCTTGGCATCCTGTACACACTGCCCCTTTATATCCATATCAGTTAGCACCAATTGTGCTGATCTAGGAGGGGAGGGGATACCAACCTACATGTCCTGATTAGTTATGATTATTTCATCCATCAAAGCCTCTTGTGACTCCTCAACTCTTTGCCTCTTAAGGCTTGGCTCTGATGGCAGCTCTACAGGGTCATTTCTAGGTGGTGAATCTAGATCCACAATCTTTATCCCTCCAGGTTTCCTAATCCCATGACCTGGTTGTGATGATGTTTTCATTATTTTTTTTCCTTTTTTATCTCCTCCTTCTTCATCGCTGCTATCATCTCTCTTCCTCCTATATAGAGGCCTATCCACTAATGGCTGATAGGTCAGCCTTGTTTCTTTAGGCCTCACCTCCAGTCCCTAAATTCCCCAATCTAGTTCCAAATAGATTTTCTTGGTTCTCAAGGTGCCCATGATTTCTTTGAAATTATTCATCAAGAAATTAATTCTTTTATGAAATGGAGTGAACTCCATCAATGGATCATATTTTGGATCCATTTTATGTACCATGGCCAACATTTTTTCATAAGCAATCCATTTCTCTTTATTTAATTCCTGTTGACTCAAATCAAACTCATTTCTAATCAAATCCTCAAGAAAATTGAAAACATGGGAAAACTTGCCACCCTTAATTCTTTTCCTAAATAAGGTAAAGAATCCCTCAGGGTCATACTACCTCTTAGATCCACTCTTCAAATAGTAATCATCAAAATATCTATCAAAGTGAACCCATCCTCCCTTGGAAAATACAATGTATGAAACAACAGTATAATCAGGGAACAAAGTCCCTTTTCCTCTTCCTATCAAATTATCTTCATGAATGCAACCTAGTTGCCACATGACCTTTGCAAATCCCATTCTTGATGGTACATTATACAGGAGAATATGAAGAGCTCCTTGGAAACCATAAACCCTTAGGACAGTGCTTATAGGATATAGAATGATGTCACCCCAATTATGACACACCTTCAAATCAGGCTTCCTCACTTTGGGTCAGAGGAAGTTGTGCAAATTCTCAAGAATCCTTGGCACATTCACCATCAGTCTGGCTCTGAGCCTGGAAGCAAAGCAATTATCAAACTACACAAAGTCGACACCTCCCTTGTTACAAGACAAGTCTTCACTCCAAGCTTGCACTGGTAATTTTTTTCCATTCACCTCCTGCCTCAACTCCATTTTCTCTGAGAAGAAGTCAACATTCTTATACAAGAACATATGCATTAATAAGGAGTACCAAAAGAAAGGAGTACAAGTATCCCCCACATACAACTTCAGCAAACCCTCATGTATCCTTTCAGCAAGGAAAGAAGCATAGTCATACACTACAAAAAAGTTAGGATGCTAAATTTGAGCTCCCATTAACATATAAGCAATGGGCATCATGGTATTAGGGCTGAAATCTAAAATTTTGCAAAGTGAATAAAATTTTTCCAAGAAATGATCAGCAAAATAGCTCAACCTGAAAGGTTCCCAGTCAGTTGGACTGATGTGAATCATTAAACTACCTACCCTAGCTAGATGAGGAGGAAGCAACTTCAATCTGAAAAGAGGTTGTGTCCTGGCATATTCCTGCTTCATTTCATCAAATTCTATCCAGACCAAGAATGAGCTATATTCACTTAAATCAAAAACCTATCGAATCTCATCTGCATTTATATTCAATAAAACCCTGCCATCATTATCCTTGATAATCCTTATGACAGGATCATATCGTGCAGCCACTGCCCTGAGTAGGTCAACATCAAGAAATACATTTGGTACCACAAGTTTTCCCATATCATACCTCCAACCATTTGAAAAAGGATGAGACATATTTCGCTACCTATACCATCTCCTAAACATTTTCAAGCCCGTCATTTGTGCCCTAGCATCCGTAATGTTAAAGGTTTTATATCTTAATCCCTCACCTAAGGCTGTCCCATTCATTAAGACCAAACCCCTCTTCTTGTCATTTTTTGACAAAGGGAATTGGTCAAGGAAATCGTCATATAGATTCCTTTGCAAATAATCAATAAGGCTAGAATACTGCTTTGGTGGCGCCATTTCAAACAACCAAGGCTTCTCCTAAGATCAAATTTGTGAACAAACTAGGGCTACCCAAAATGAAATTACAGTAGAATTTTGCAATTTCCCACAATTCAAAAGAACCAGTAACTCTAGAACCTTAATCAAGAAAACCCCTGACCAACACAACACAACCCTCCACAAGAATCACATTCAAATAGAAACAGTGATAAAAAAAGTAACTCATGGGATTTTGCGTCCTACAGAAAATCAAACCTTGCTGTAATTGCTTTGAAAAAACTCTATCTTTGGCTCTAGAACGCTTCAAAAACACTTGAATTCCTTTGTGGTGAAAATAGCCTAAAATTAAATACTTAGAATTTATGAGAAATGGCCAGTAGACGTCTCATCCGCCATTAAGGCTTACTTGCATGTTGCACCAACGGCTTCAATGGTATTTGATGCAAATTTAAATCTTTGTCGTTGATCTCTTGTTTCTGTTAGATCATCGAAGAGTCATCTTCAAAAAAGCTGACAACATCTCCACGTCATTATCAAGGGACCACCATAATACGCAACACCAAAAGAATACACATGGCGCCCACCCGCGATATCATGAACAATAAACTCCCTTCAGTTTAGGATCATGTGATGGAGGACAGCCGTTGATTCCCTTCATTGGTGATCATGATCATACATAATAGGGAGCAGCATCAATACCCATCTGTCGAGCAAGTTTTTCACCAAGGTTAAAACATCACCGTTGATCATGAACATGTGCATCTCACATGTGGTTTAGTAACCCGCTCTATAATGCATTAAATTCTGATACACATATCAGACACTTTATTTACTCTTTTCAGCACCGGCAACCTAAGACACGTGGCACCCGCTCGCGATATCACGATCACCAAACAGCCAACGGTGGTGTCATCACGAGATCGTGAGGAATGGTCAAGATCAACCATAGGGAAATTGACGGTCATCAAAATAACCCCTGCAAAATATTAAAATTACTTAGAAGAAAATAAGGGGAAGGGGACACCGCCTAGGGCAACAACATTTGATGACTCAATGTTGTTTTAAAAGCACAAGGCATGGACCGTCCCAAACTTTAGCAAATAAAAGGGGTATGCGAAATATTTAGCATTTTTATTATAAAGGGGCCTGGCCTAGATGATTCAATGGGACACAAGTTGTTTTTAGAACCCCTCCCAAAAATGTAATGATAGAAAAGACCCAACCCAAAGATAGAACACCAAGGTTTCATGAAAGCAAAGCAAAATTATAGCCCCAGGTACCTTCTAAATAATCAAGACAAACTAGTAATAAAAGGAAACCAAGGACTTAAATTTGAGGCTCCATCATAAGCTATGATAAGAGATATTGATTTAGACTGTGAAATTAGTGAAGAAGATTTTTTTGTGGTGCTTGGTCATATAGAAGCTTTGTTTATTGCTAGGGACTCTTGAGTTAGAGAATGTTGTAATTTTTAAAGTGTATGGAGATAAATGGAATCATGGTATGATCAAGTTGATAATTTTTTTGTAACTGTGGATCATGTTAGAGATAAGGACATTGTAGCAGACATCATTGTATTACATCTTGTGAAGAGGATGAATTTGTTAATATTTATATTTTAAATGCATAGCGTAATACCAATAATTTTCTTGATGTTTTCAATTTTATTGCAACCTAAAAGAAACCATCTATAACATTATTAGTATTAGGTTGTAAAATTGTTGCATTTGATCGAATGGAACATTTGTGTTTCTTCTTCAACTTATTTTCAACACTATGTGGCTAGGTCAACACAAATAGTAACAAATGATGAAAATTAATTCACTTGACATTCATTATCTTTCCTATTCGAATGAGTATACCAAAATTTACAAGGAAGTTGAAAAATTTTCATAATAAAAGATAGTTAATTATCAAGAATCAATTACAAATAAGAAGAAAGGGGAAGAGTTTATTTTGTAATGAGTTTTAAAGAAACCATTATGTGAAACTAAAAAGGGGCTCACTAGTGAAGTTTATAAATATATAATTTGTAGAAATTGGTAGGGGTCCGATTTTTTATTTTTCTGGGAGATTGAGTTGATGAATAGTAAAGATTTGCAATTTTGATTTTCTTGCTATATAGATTTTTATTGTCAATGTGCAATGAATTATGAATAAACTACTAATGTTTATGAGTGAGTCTATGAGCTTTGATAAGTATTTAAATATTCCTAGGTATGTGCATGATCATGATGAGCCAAAAGGCGGTGATATGATGGGTATGTGGCCGACGACTTTTTTTTACCTAAAATTGATGAAACGAAAAGAGTTTTTAAATGATATTCTCGAATTTCCACCAATATAAATTATGCTTTACTTTGAATTAAATAAATAATTATTATTAATTTTCTATTTGAATTATGACTAAAGTCCTAATTGATAGGCTCTTTGAAAAAAATCTATAGCTTTCAAATGGTATCACATTTTTTGAATCTAAAACATGTGTCACATTCTATGATTTGCATACTAGATAGGATTTAAAAAAATACTTGAATTTCATGAAGTTTTGACCAAGTTAAGGTGGTTAGACATATGATTTTTATATTTTTTAAAATTTGTAATAAAAAATTCATAATTAATTATTTACTTGGAAAAAAATTACAAAAAAATGTGCATCACATCCGGACATGAGTCCTCTACTTATATCTAAAATATTATAAAAAACATATTATCATTTTATTGTGGTTAGGGTGGTCAGACAAACACCTCCTTATTTTCTCCCTGAAATTTAAGTACTACTACATTGAAATTTCAACTTTTCACCAAATATTTTTTTTTCTTTTTAAATAAACCTAGTAGTTTAGAAACTATATTAAATTTCCCACAGATTCCATTCTTACATGTTTTTGAAATAATATAGATAACTTATTGAAATTTTTACGTGAAGTTGTCTAACTCTGATTTTTCTAAATTTTTTGCCACTTAAGGGCTTGTTTTTTCCATGATGATCCCGCACACACCCTCATTCCTTGTGAGAATGTGTTGTCCTTTGGTATCTTGTTTATTTATCTATAGTGAGTTGAAATTTCTGAGTTGATTCAACAAAATTTTAATAGTTTGATATGTGAGTCATGATGTTGATATTTTTCTAGTAAAAATTTTTAGCATTAGTTATTTCAAATCAGTTTGAATTACATATATTTCATGGATATGGATATATGTTGGTCTTCCCTTTCTAATTTCTAGTTAAAATCATACCCCATTTCAATTATATTCAAAAACCAACTTTACATTATATGAAGAAGCTGCCCTCTAAACATAGAGGATAATTGTTAATCTCATAACAATTTATCCATTTGTTGGTACATATTTTCACTTCTTGTTAGGAAGGTCTATTTATTGTTTGTAGTGACAAAACTATTTACAAACAACTAACAACTCCAAAAAATCATCGCTCATGTTTTGAAAGAAATGTGATATTTCTGCATGATTATTGAGTATAATGTAGGAGTCTATATAGATGGAATCAAACGTACCATGCTTAGGGTGAGTGCAAGATCATGAGGGTCTGAAAAGTGGTGATAAGACAAAAAAGTGGTTGATGAATTTTTCTTTATCCAAATTTGATGAAATAAAAATGGTTTATTGAGAAAAATATCTTTCCAAAAATATAAGATATGCTCTATTTGAAATTAAATAGATAATTATTATTAATTTTCTACATTCATTTTGACTAAAGTCCTCATTCATAGGATGATTTAAAATAATCTATAATTCTTAAACAATTTCACATTTTTTTGAATTTGAAAGATGCATCATATTCTATCCTTCCCATAATATAGGATAAGAAAAAGAAAAAATGAATTTCATATTTTTTTGACCAAGTTATGGTAGCCAGAAAAACACGTTTTAATATTTTTAAAAATCTTTAATAAAAAGATCATAACTAATTATTTACTTGCAAAAAAATTACAAAAAAAAAGGTGGCACATCTAGGTATGTGTCCTCTACTTATATTTAAACTTTTAAAAAATATATATTATTGTTTGCTTGTACTTATATTAGTTAGACATACACCTGCTTTTTATTTTTTCCTAAAAATTTAGTACTACTACATTGAAATTTCAAATTTTCACCAAATAGATTTACTTTTTTCCAAAAAAAGAGTAGTATCTTAGAAACCACATTGAATTTTTAAAAAATTCTATTCTTACATATTTTTCAAATTATGTTAATAACTTATTCAAATTTTTATGTTAAGTTTCCTAACTCTATTTTTCTGAATTTTTATTGCCACTTAAGGGCCTAGTTTAGACCCCCATGATCTTGCATTGACCATTTACCTTTATCTTGAACTTTGGAATTCCACATTAGGACCATATCTCGTATCAATAACTTTTTATCTATTGTTTTCTTGTTAAACAAATACTTGAATTTCAATTGTTTCTTGACATTTGTATCATGTTCTCTTCTTGTAGACTCATCCAACTCAGTGATTTGGTTTATCCTAACTATCATGGCATCATTTATGTCATCCTCATACTCCTAATTGAACTTATTAAATGGTAAGAAATTATTGATAGGTAACCTTCCATCCAAGCCATATACCAATTCATAAGGGGATTTCTATGTGGCTTTCATTACTATTATTTTATCATCCCATAGTGCTAACATTATCTTTGAACCCCATGACCTTTTATTTTTTACAACGAACCTCTTCATGATCTTCATCAAACTTTTATTGTTAGACTCATCTTGTCCACTTCCATATGGGTGATAATGAGAGGAATATGATAAATCAATTCCATAGCTTTAATAAAACTTTGTGAACTCATCTGATATCAAATGCATAGCATTTTTTATAACTAATTTTATAGGAGTTCCAAACTTGATGATGATATTCTCCATGAAAAGATCAATGAAAATTTTACTAGTGTCCTTCCTAGTTGAAACAACCTCCACCCATTTAGTGAAACAGTGTCTAGCCACAAAAATACACGTACAACAACCACAATATTTTTTACTAAACTCACCAATAAAATCTATACCTGATTGTTGAAAAGGGGTATCAACACTCAATTTCCTCAAAGGTAAATCACCAAAGAACTTTATCTTTCCTAAAAATAATTGGAAAACATTAAAATTTCTTATCATTTTGTGTGTATTAGTAAACAACTTAGAGGGCCACCAATATCCAAACCTTATAATTTTATGAGTAGTAGTCTTGGCCATGTAGTTTCCTCCACAATATCCTTTATACATTTCTTCAAGAATTCTTGCATCTTGTTCTTCATCAATAAATCTAAAAGGAACACCAACTCTATCTCTCTACTATAGATGATCTTGAATCATGATGTACTCTATGGCATGTACTTTTTGGGTTCTCTTCTAGTTATTATTCATGTATTTTGGGCAAGGCATGTTCTAAAGATAAAAAAATTATATCCTTATACTAAGGATAAGATTGGATATCACATTTAGAGGATATTGAACCTACTTCTACATTTTTTATCCAATTAGCTTCTAAGTTTGATTCAACCATAAGTTTAGTTAATCCTTTTCCTCTAGCTATTTTATTGATCTTGATGTCAATATTGAATTCTTTAATCTTACTGATCCATCTGCACCTCCTTCAAGACACTTCTTTCTAATCAAATATATCCTTAACTAATGCATTGAGAACATATGTAGTAATTATTTCTCCTATTAAGTAGGACCTAATTTTTTTTACTTATTTAACTAGTTCATATGCTTATTTCTCCATCATGTCATACTTGAGATTTGTATCTTGCAAGCATTTGCTAAAGAATTCAAAATAGGTTATTCAAACCATTCATTATTCTTTTGCAATAATACTACAATAATAGTATGGAATGAAGAAAAGGGGAACTATTGGAAAGACTTTGAAAAGTTAGGAGACTTCAATAGAGAGGTATTTTTAGTTTCTTCCTTTATTCTCTAAAATTCTTTAGTTGGTTCTTCATTCCATGAGATAGATTCACCTTTCTTTAGCATATTTGAAATGGACCTTGTGATTTTTACAAAATTTGCCACAAACCTCCTCACAAAATTTACCTGTCCAAAAAAGGAATGAATGCATTCAATAGTTTTAGGTTTTGGAATATTTTATATTAGTGCAACTCTTTCTAGATCAATCCTAGTCCATTCCTTAGAAATAATATGATCTAACAATTTTCCTCCAATCACTCTAAATACATACTTCTTAGGGTTTAGAGAAATACCATACTTTAGAGCCCTAGAAAAACTTTTTTTAAGATGGATATAGTGATATTATTCCTTTTTTGACTATTCACTTAGGTTATCTTGATACTCTACCATGAAGATTTATATGAAATCAAAAAATGAAATATCCATTGCTCTCTATAATTTTACTCCTACATTATTTAATCTAAATGAATTCTCACATAGACGTATGTTGCTCATGGTATAGTGAAAGTAGTTTTATACTACTTTGATTCTTTCACTTTGACCTAGTTGTAACCTAATAATCCATTCATCATGGGTAGTAATTCAAAACTAGTTACTTTATGCAATATTAAATCCATGTTTGGCAATGGGTACTTTTCTTTTACTGAATATATATTAAGATTATTTCTTATATCTCCATTCTTCTTCCTTGCTAGAACCAAGTTTTAAACCCACATAGAATGTCTAATTATTTTCATAATTACACCATCCTTGAGTTTCATCAACTCTTGCTACATTTTGGGTGCCAATATTGGGTTAATAGGTCTTTTCTTTTGTCTAAGTGGTTTGGCATTTGAATTGAGAGGAATTTCATGTTGAAATTGAATATTCTCTATAGGCTTTAAGGCCATCATATGAAAAATTAAAGACATGCTTGTATTTAATGAGTAAGGAAATGAGCATCATTCTAAATTTTGGGCTTAATTTCTTCCCAATGTACACCTTCTTAGGTACATTCTCTATTCCTAAGTTTATTTCTTCCAAATCTTGCTTATGTGAAGGGACTAGATTAGTATTACATTTATCAGTTATCAAAAACTCTTTCTAGGGCCACTAAACCCTTGGGAATCTTATTTGTCTTTAATTGGATCACCTCATTTCCAAAAATAGTTTCTTTTCTATCTGCAATTTCTACAAAACATTGGAAGTCAATCACTTAGCTATGTTTTTCATCAACATGATGCAAAAATTTTAATAGATCTAAGTCATCATTGAATACCTTCTAATTTTGAACGTTATCTAGGATGGAAGGACTTATTTGTACCTAAAATTTGGATATACTAGAACAAGTGATAGCATCCATACTTAATGTTATATTGGCAAGAAGAATTTTCACTAGATTTTTTCCCCTTTCCACCTAGCCAATAGAGAAAGCATAAAATATTTCTATGGTATCCCAAACAACTTTATATTGCTTGAATATCTTATGTTTAGACACATACTTATCTCTAATGTGGGATATTGTTAGGATAGATGACATTATAATTGCTATCCTAAGTTGATTTATGTGTCTCCAAGTTCTTTGGAAAGTTTCCTTGAGGATGTGAGAGGTAAAATATTTATATTTATTTTCCTTTGATAATTTGTTATTGAATTCATAGAGGTGGACCCACTACAATGACTATTTCAGACCATCCTAGGAGTATATACATTTTGGGAATCCAACTTATGTGTGGGGACTACCTAGAGGTGCATGCTCTTGAATGATATTTTAATGCTATCTTGGGTTGTGCACCCAAGCATGCATGTTTTGGGTTTGAGATATCAAAGTCATTGGGGAGATATGGAGCACTTGGTATTGACCAACTAAATGATTGGCTATGGGTTGGGAACCCATGTGAAGGCCATGTAAGAATCTAATTATTTTTCACCATGTTTATGAGTTTTTCACTAAGGATGGCATGGGTTTTTCTATGTTTTCTTACTTGTTTTAGGATACCATATGTGGTATTCTTTCCCACAAAATTCTAAATATTGGAGCTTTGAGATGGTGGTTTAATGAGTTTGTCTGGAGGTTGTCAAAGTAACAAAATATTGTTGAATTTTAGAGAGGATTGTTGTATTGGTGTGCTTTGTTGAATATTAATACAAACATTGCATCTCTTTGGATGTGCATTTTTTCCCTTAATGGTTTTTTCATGTATAGCTTATGTCACTTGTGATTCTCAACGTGTGGTATTGTTGATTTTCTTTTGTATTTGTGATTACTAATCATAGGTCACAATATTAGTAACCTTTAATACATAATTTTAGGTTTGTAAACACATATTTATATCTATATTGATCCAAGTTTCACCTTGATTTACAATATTTGGTATTAGAGCTAATAGTTCTATTGAGAGAGGGATTCCTTTCTTTCAAGTGTTGAAGGTTTTTTGCTTATTATGGGAGCTTGTGCATTAAGTATTTAGCATATTTATGAAGAATATTGAAAAACCATGGCTTCTACCTCCCATCTAGATATTGAGAAATTAAATGGCACTAGTTAAGAGATGTGGAAGTTGAATATGGATGATTGCATTGAAGAGAGAGATCAATAGTTGGTAGTTTCAAGTTAAAAGAAACTAGAATAAACATATGATGAATATTGGGACAAAATGGACAAGAAAGAATTAGGAATTTTTTTTTTTGTATTATAGATTTTATCCTACTGAATGTTCTAGATGAATCTACTGCATACAAGTTGTGGAGGAGGATAGGTAAAATTTACCAAACTAAAAGTCTAACAATTTTTTTTTTTTCAAAAGGTGTTTATATTATTTGAAAATGAATGATGGTGATTCTATTACATAACATTTCAAATATTTTAATATGATTATAAGTCATATTGTATATGTATATGTTAAGATAGAAGAAAAATAATCTTGAGAAAATCTGAGTGTCGCCATAAGTCGTGGCGATACAAAACTAAAGATGGATAGTCTAATTGCTATACTTATTTAAGAGTAGATGAGAATAAATCCCATGAATGTGGGATACCAATATGCCTTGCATGTGGAAGGAAGGTCTAAATAAAAAGGAGGGCCTAAAGGGGATGAAAATATAGACAAGTTTAAAGGATGTTCTTAAACTATTGGGAAGAGTGGAGTAAAGTGTTGGAATTGTGGTAAGAGAGGGCATGCGAAGGAGTGTAGAAATAAGAAAAAGAGTTTAGATACCTTCACAAAAAAGACCTTAGAAGATGATGATTTTGATACTTTATTTATTTCATCTAACACTATTAGTAATGATTGTTGTCTTACTGATTCAGGTTTTTCCTACAATATGAATCCTCACAAGGAGTGGTTTACTTCATATTCAACTCATAATGGGGGAGAAGTTTTCCTTGGTGATAAAAAAGTGAAGAAGATCATTGATAAGGGAAGGGTAAATTTGTGTTCCAGTGATGGAAGGGTTAAAAACCTTCATGATGTCTTATATATACCAAGATTTTCAAGAAATTTACATTCCATATTCAATTTGAATGATTATGAAATGCATGTGACATTTAACAAGTCTGGTTGTAGGAATTTAAGAGGAAGTTTGGTGATTACTAAAGGATCAAGTAGAAAAAAACTTTGTTTAGGTTGAATGCATCCACTTTTTTAACTCTGTCAATGTAACAAGCACTGGAAATGCATGTATTGCTACAAGTATGAAGGTTTTATCATTAATTTCAACAAGCTCATTTTATCATTGGTATCAACTATGCAGTAGTTAAGTAGTTGTAATGGTGTACTGTATTGTAGAGATGTATTTTGGTTTTTCTCCACATTTCTTCTAGATTAAAGATCTTCTTATGTGGTTCAAATATGATGATAAGTGTTGTTCAAAGATTCTATATTCAAAATTTGGGCTTTTGGATTGATGTGCAGAGAAAAAGATGTTCACCGATGTGTGAATTGTGCATTATAGAAGTGTTTGGGAGAAATGTCTTTGCTCCACATTTCTTTACAGTTGTGTTTTAGGACTTGCAATTTTGAGTGAGATTTGATGGTGTTGGTATCTTTCATGTGTCAAAAGTATTCATAGTTTTGTGTTTTGGAAGATATCCTTTTGAGTTACAATGTGTGGTAATGTTGTCAAGATGTATTGGGCTTGTAAATTCTTTAGGTGAAATGGTGTGAAGGAGTTTGTTAGTTTTCAAGATGTGTTTGGATCATGTT